>CAKNYM010049138.1:41494-109180 GCA_932195095.1 Andricus curvator
TTTTATAAACAATTGCAAACGTCAAAAGAAAAAACAGGGGTAATTTTCTTTTTGGCTACGCCATTGATGCAGTAGTTCGTTTGAGGCTATCTCGGCTAGATTCGGCTTGGGGTACAACGGGTTTGGTATCATTCGTATAGGTTGAAATTGTTTATAACGATTTTACACCAAAAAATTGAACTCTGATAAAAAAGGGCCATGAAGGTTTCTTTTACAATTCTTCCCGTAGAATCGATTGCCGCTATTAGTCTTTCGAAATAAAGAAATATTTGGTAATTTATTTAAATAACTTTTTATAAACAATTGCAAAAGTCAAAAGAAAAGAAACAGGGGTAATTTTTTTGGATACGCCATTGATGCAATCGTTAGTTTGAGGCTATCTCGGCCAGATTCGGCTTGGGGTACAACGGGTTTGGTATCATTCGTATAGGTTGAAATTGTTTATAACGATTTTACACCAAAAAATTGAACTCTGACAAAAAAGGACCATGAAGGTTTCTTTTACAATTCTTCCCGTAGAATCGATTGCCGCTATTAGTTTTTCGAAATAAAGAAATTTTTGGTAATTTGTTTAAATAACTTTTTATAAACAATTGCAAACGTCAAAAGAAAAAACAGGGGTAATTTTTTTTTTTGGCTACGCCATTGATGCAGTAGTTCGTTTGAGGCTATCTCGGCTAGATTCGGCTTGGGATACAACGGGTTTGGTATCACTCGTACAGGTTGAAATTGTTTATAACGATTTTACACCAACAAATTGAACTCTGACAAAAAAGTGCCATGAAGGTTTCTTTCACAATTTTTCCCGTAGAATCGATTGCCGCCATTAGTTTTTCGAAATAAAGAAATTTTTGGTAATTTGTTTAAATAACTTTTTATAAACAATTGCAAATGTCAAAAGAAAAAACAGGGGTAATTTTTTTTTTGGCTACGCCATTGATGCAGTAGTTTTTTGAGCCTATCTCGGCTAGATTCGGCTTGGGTTTTAATGGGTTAATTAATTGTTGATAAAGAGTTTCAAATCCAAACCAAGTGGTAAATTTCCTACCAAGCGAGATATTAATTTTGAATGAAAAAACAGTTAAATGAAACAAAAAGACGAATTTTCAACAAAACAGTTGGATCATTAACTAAAAAAAGATTAATTTCCAACAAAACAGTTGCGTTTTCAACCAAAAGAGATGAAATGTTCAACAAAAGAGATGAATTTGTGAAATGTGTGTAAAACATGTTTTTTTTATTGCTTTAAATTTACACTTTTTTGGAAAAAATTGAATTTTCAACTAAAATGCAATAGTGAAATTGTAAATTAAAAAAGTTATTTTTCATACAAAAAATTAATTTTCAACATAATAGTGATATTATGAACCAAATGAATAAATTTTTAACTAAAATGCTGGAACATCAATTGAAAAGATGAATTTGTAACTAAATAGGTGAATTTTCAACAAAACATATGAATTTTCAACAAGATATATTAATTTTTACCCAGTTAGTTAAATTTCAAACTAAAATAACTAATCTTCAACTAAAAAAATTAGTTTTGTACCAAAAAGATAAATTTTCAACAGAGAACAATTATTTATAACCAAAAAGTTTACACTTGAAGTCAAAAATAGAAAGATTTCGAAAAATTGGCAACAAAATATAGAGTTTTCAAGATTTCAAACAAAAACATTAGAAGCTTTTTAAGAATTTTGAAAGATTTCAAGAGGAAGACATTTTTTTAAGACTCCTAGGAAAATTTAAAGTTTTCTCAAGAATCTCAGCTTAAATATATTTATGTCAAAATTATTTTCCCCCTGGAATTATAATTTTTTTGAATTTTTCTTTCTTTTTTGACTGAAAAATCTATTTTGCTTGAGAATTTAACTATTTTTTTACATTTCTGTCTTTTGGATGAATTTAACTGATTTTGATTTAAAATTAAAATCTTTTTAGTTGAAATATCGAACTATTACATTTTTTGGCGAGAATTCATGTCTGTTTGGATAAAAACTCGAGTCTTTGCTTAAAAATTAAAAAAACTTTTTTAAAAAGTAATTTTTGTGGTCAAAAAATCATCATTCTAGTTCAAAATTTATATCTTCGTTTGAAAATGTAACTATTTTGTCAAAAATTGATATGTTGGTAATAATTCTTCTTTTTTGGCAGAAAATTAATCTTCTGAGTAGACAATTCATTCTTTTGGCGGAAAAATCAACCGTTTGGTTGAAAATTAATTCTTTTTTTTCCAAATATTTTAAATTATAAAAAGATTGTTTTCTAGAAAATATGTTTCTTTTGGAAAAAATTTAAGCTTTTTCGGCTCAGAATACAACTGGTTGAAAATTAATCTTTTTGGCTGTCTTTTTACCTACTTTGTTGAAAATTCATATTTTTTGATGAATTTTGAAAGATTTTAAGAGACCTCTAATTTTTCTATAATTCCTAGGTAAATAACAAAAAATTACTTTTTGAAAAATTAGTTTGAAGAAAATATTTTAAAAGATTTCGGAAAATGTCACAAGCTTTTTCAAATTGTCGAAAAATAATTTTTTTAAGACAGTTTTTTTAGTTTTGAGAATTTTTTAAAGAACTTTTGGAGGAAGTCTTGAAAACAAAATATAGATTTGTGAAGAGTTTGAAAGAGAAATCCAGGAGTTTTTTGAGCATTTTGAAGGGATTCAAGAGAATTGAAATTTTTCAGATTCCTTGGAAAATATTTTTAAAAAATTTATTAAAAAAAAACTAATTCAAGAGAAGGCATTGACATTTTTAAAATATAGAAGAAGAACATTGAATTAAAATTTTCTAGATCAAAGAAATGGTTCCTTGTTGCAATGCAAATTTGTCATTAAAAAATCTCTTTTATCAACACATTCAATTTCTATATTTTTAATAAATAAAAAATGTCCCAAATATCAAATTTACGAAATTAAAAAAAATACCGGAGGCTATCAAATTCCCGACATTATACAATTCCCGAATTAAAAAAACAATGGTTTTTAATCCAATATTATATATTTATCAAAAATACTGAATTTTATTTTTCAGAATTTTTCAGTTTTCCTATATAATTAATAAATAATAATTGTAATTAACAAGATTCCCGAAAAAGAAAATGTTCGTAAAATATAATTCCCGAAGTTGAAAAATTACCGACAATATAAAATTCCAAAATAGTACTGTGCACGTACAATTGTGCACGTTGTTTGTCACTGGCACAGCTGTACACCGGGACATCTGTGCACGTCTCAAATTTGGTGTGCTCAGATGATAACCCAGCAAAAGTTAACGTGCACAGATGAGAGACTCCCAACTGTGCACGTGCACAGATGGTACAGTACCAACGGTTCACGTGCACAGATAGGAGACCCCAAACTGTGCACGTGTACAGATGCTACACTCCCACCTGTGCACGTCTCAATTTGCGAGGGGTACAACTGTGAATGGAACAACTGTGCACGTCGAGGGCCGGTGGTAAAATTGTGCACGTACACATATGGGACACTCCTAACTGTGCATGTGCACAAATGGGAGACTCCCAACTGTGCGCGTCGAAATTTAGACGTGCACAGATGGTGCCCTAGAAACAGTCCAAGTGCACGATGGTACCCTCCCAACCGTGCACGTCTCAATTAACACGATTAGACTTTTAATTCAAGAGTCCACGAGCACAGATGGTATTCTCCCAACTGTGCACGTCTCGATTAATGCAATCATACTTTACCTATAAGTTCACGTACACAGATGGTACCCTCCCAACTGTGTACGCCTCAGCTATTGCGATCATATTTTCAATTTGAAAGCCACGTTCTAAAAGAAGTAATCATTTTTTTACCAAACATGGATTTTTACCCAGTTCTAAATCAAAGTGGATATGAATAAAAAGAACAATCTTCTACAGAAACATGACTTAGTTTTAAAAAATTAGTTTAAGCAATTGCCCAAATTTCTCACTTAAGCACCCATTGAAAAAAAATCTTTACTATTTTCGGATGCCAATCATCTCGAAAAGTAGTTTTTTTTAAAGGACAACTATATACGAGTTGATTCACAAAGTTAATTCTTCAAATAATTTTTCTCGGCAAAAAATGGTATCTTTCAACAAAACTCCGTCTACCCCAGTTTCTCATTTTTGAATTCTGAATTCTCAAGAATATTTTTCCGATACATTCAATCTTTCACTTTAACAATTTTGCAAGAAAAGTTAAATAGAAATATTTTTCATAACAATGCAAATTCATTGAACCACCCTGAAGTAACAAATTATTTTCTCGTAAGCTGTGAGTCTCTAGGGGTTTGAGTAGATGTAATTTTCAAGGTTTTTGCATGCCAAAAGAAATGAGTTCTCTGAACTTCTTACTGCGATGTAAACTTTAGTATATATGGATTTTTCACATAATATGATCATAAAAATGATGAATGAGAACAAATAAAAAATAATTTGTTTCATATTCACTGTTTCTGTTGACAGTTAGATATTTTCAGAATACCGAATTTAAAATTTGTACTTCTTTGTTCACATGATCAAACGTAAAATACATGTGTAGAATGTTGGAGACGTTATTATACGTAGTAATCTACAAAACCATGTAATACGCATGATGTATCATACGTATCCATCGCTGATTCGGAGTTGCCAGACCGCGGATCAGCAATTTCTGTGTGACGTCATGCCCTGTCGGTAAAATTATTCCCTCACAGGGAAATATAGTTTTATGGTCCAGAAATCCCAGAAACAAAGAACCGATCAGAAAATTTGTGAATCGGTCTGAAGCCTTAGCGAATACGCACACTTTATTGGACGTTCTCCATAGCGACAAATTCACTACGATTTCCAATTTAACGTTCCATTCATTTATTCCACCTATTTTACATATATATATATATATATATATATATATATATATATATGTTTTACATTTGTTCGAAATGAAAATGTATGACCGAATCCGACACTCTGGTATATAATTCATTTTACTCGCTCGCTGATTTACAATTTTTGAATCTTGTGTAAAGAATGGAAGCATATAAGGTTATTTCACAATCTCTCCCTGTTTTTTGGTTACGTGCTATTCGAAAGTTATGAAGAAATAAAGTATACTAAAAATGGACGGAAAAGATCTTTGCCAGAGCCCTAATAGCACGGAAATTTTCGAGGGAATCTTCGGAACGTTCCAGCGGAACATGTGAAATGTCTGCTGCTTAGGAACGTTCCAGGAACGTTCAACTGGGACCTGAGGGAGACATTCCGTTATTGTTATTTTTAACAACAACTATCTCGTGAAGCGTATGAAAAAAGGTAACAATGGATTTCATTTTTGAGTTTTAAGTACCACAGAACATTCCATGCTATTATCGGGGTTATGTAGAACTGAAAAACCTTCGAAAAGTAGAAAATTATAAACAAAGGTAGTATATAGTGCTGCTTTACGAATAGAAAATTATTAAATAATGTTAAGTGGTTACAAATGAAAAACTTAAATCATGATTTGAAGCCCTAATAGCACGTAATGTTCCACTCTAATGTTCTAAAGAGAAATTTCCATTGCTGTTATTATCATCAATAAATATTGCGTACACCGTAAAAGATAGATCAAATTCGATGCCAGTTTTTAATATGGATATCATCTTAGAGTGCATTATGCGCGATAATTAAAACTAAAAAATGACATCCATTTTCACCTATCGCTTAAGGTTTATGAGATATTTGTTGTAAACAATAACAATAACGATAAGATCCCTTCTGGTGTTAGTTGAACCTTCCCGAAGGCGGACATTCTATACGTCCCAGCAATGTATTTTGCATATATAAAAGTCGGATCCTATCAATTTATATGCGCACAGTTGTGATTCTCCTATATGAGCACGCGACCTTGTAAGTTAAGCATGTTATCTTATTAATTGAGAAGTGGACAGTTGGGAGTCTCCCATTTGTGCACGTGAACTGTTGCTAGGGTACCATCTGTGCACGTCTAAATTTCGACGTGCACAGTTAAGCCAGTGATCAACAACGTGCATAGTTGTATCAACGGCCCTCGACGTCCACAGTTGCTCCATGCACAGTTGTATCTCTCGCAAATTTCGACGTGCACAGTTGGGAGTATCCCACCTGTGCACGTGGACTTGCAACTTTAAAATCTGATCGTATTATTTGAGAGGTAGCAACAGTTCACGTGCACAGATGGGAGACTCCCAACTGTGCACGTCAAAATTTAGACGTGCAAGGATGGTACCCTTGCAATAGTTCACGTGCACAAATGGGAGACTCCCAGCTGTGCACGTCGAAATGTAGACGTGCACAGATGGCCGCTGTACAGTTGTGCTTGTGGCCAGCTACGTGCACAGATGGGTTCGTGCACAGTTGCTCCGTGCACAGTTGTATCCTTCCCAAATTAAACTGGGGACGAAGGAAAATTTTTGAACTATGAAATTCCAGAATCTGAAAAATTAAAAAATTGTTAAATTATGAAAAAAAAAATAATAAATAGAAAATACATTTATTTAATGAACATATTTTTTATATCATGTATTATTTTATATTTAATTATTTATTTATTCTATGACAAAAAATTTCCATGCGGAAATTATTCGTTTTCTATTCTCTTACTGCAAGGTAACTCAGATTCTTCGAAAAGAAATTGTAGTGAATAAACACCACATTTTAGTAAAAAACATCATATTTCTAGAAAACGAATGTGAATTATTTCTCATGGCCTACTTTTATTTTTTCGTTATTTCTAATTATTTCAATTTATTCCATAATTGTAATTATTGTAACAATTGATAGAATAATATACATTGATGATATGTTAATATGATAGTTATAATCAGTTCAATTATTTAAATTAATTTGAACTTAGATCTTGGATCTGCCGGGAATAATTTAATACGTCTTTGAGAAGAGAAAATTGAATTTCTTTGTATGAAAAACAAAAATTTGAATTTTTTTACAAAATCGAAACAAGATAAGACTAAAGTCAGAAGAGCAAAGTTTTTTTTTCTCGAAAAGCTAAAGACAAATTTCTTGACGCTTTTCTCTGTTTTGCGTTTTTAAAATGTTTTTAAAATCATATTACTTCATTTAAAAATTCAAAAAAATCTCCTAGTGGTTTAAAAATCATGACAAGTTTTTCAAATGTACAGTTTTTGCTACTGCCGAATAATAAGAAATTACAAATGCCAAACAAAACTCTTGCATAATTCAGATTTTTTGAGAATGTGCAAAAAATATGTTTTGTTTTCAACCAAAAAAGATAAATTTGGAACCAAAAATTGAATAGTTTATTTTTAAATTAAAAAATTAATTTTTATGACACATGCAAAAGGTACTTTTACTCCCTAGGGACTGAAAAGTGACGTCAGAGGTAAATAATGAAAATTATACCGTAAAAACTGTGAGGAAATTTTGGTTGCAGATAATAGAATTTTGCGGTTATTTATGGAAAGTTACCATATATACCTGTAAAATTACCATGAATAACCGAAATTTTTCATAAATTTCCGGAAATTTATGGAAATTTTTTAAAATGATTTTAGGGTAATCCATGGTAAATTACCATATTTACCTGCGAAATTACCATAAATGACCGAAATTTTTCATAAATTTCCAGAAATTTATGGAAATTTTTTAAAATGATTTTTGGGTAATCCATGGTAAATTACCATATTTACCTGCGAAATTACCATAAATGACCGCAATTTTTTATAAATTTCCGGAAATTCATGGAAATTTTTTAAAATGATTTTTGGGTAATCCATGGTAAATTACCATATTTACCTGTAAAATTACCATACAGGACCGGTATCTTTGATAAATTTCCGGAAATTTATGGAAATTAAAAAAAATGATTTTTGGGTAATTTATGGTGAGTTGCCATATTCAACTGTAAAATTACCATAATTTACGGAAAATTTTAATGAATTTCCGGAAATTTATGGAAATTATAAAAAAAAATTTGGGTACTTAATGATAAGTTACCATATTTACCTTAAAATTACATAAATGACAGGAAATTTGCATACATTTTCGCAAATTTATAGATATTTTCAAATTTAATCTTGGGCAATTTATGGTAAGTTACCATAAATCACCTGTAAAATTGCCATAATTTAGGTGAACATTAATTTCATGCTTCATTATACGAAATCTAATATGAACTGAAATCATGACTGTATTTCGAGAAATGTCTGAAATAATCAATTTGTTATAAAAAATATCGCCAACGGCCATGCCACGCTTAAAAAATCAGTTCTCGTCAGATCACTGAAGTTAAGCAGCGTTGGGCGCGGTTAGTACTTGGATGGGTGACCATTCGAGAATACTGTGTGCTGTTGGCATATTATGGGTGTGGTGAGCCCAAATTTGTAGTTATTTATAACTACAAGAAAACTATCCACCTAGAAACACTACCCGAATCAGGTAGTGTCACGCCTACCCTGAAAGGGAAATGGTTTAATGGTATGCACCAAGGGGGAGAGGCACTTTTTCTGCCCCTAGGTGCATAATATACTATTTTAACAGAAAAAAATTCAAGAAGAGAAGATTCATTTCATACTAAAAAGACAAATTGTTAGGAGAGTGTATTAATTTTGAACCAAAAAGTTTGGTTTTCGACTAAAAAATTTTGATTTAAGACAAGAATTTAGTAGTTCTTTCAGTTAAAAATTAGTTTTTAGCAAAAGGAAACGAAGTTTCAATCGAATAAATGAAATAGAATTTCTTTACATACACCACAGAATTAATTATCCAAATACCAAATCATTAAGACATTCTAACCTAGAACTCTCTGATGAATTAAAACGGAATTGTTCTATACTTGTTTATCATTGTTTCTAAGTTTCTTATTTTTCTTGAATGTTCGAATGCGATATTATCATCAATGTATATTGCACTATGGCGTGGGCGGACGATCTTCATTATTTCGGCCTGATGGCAAGTGGAGATCAGCACTAATTAGTTCTATAAAAAGCTGGATACTTAAAGTACAATTTCGTCATATATTTATTTTGAATTGTATGACATTTTTCACATTATCAGCGCTGGAAGATCAGAAATTGCATTTGCTCAGCGAGTACCCCATGGTACCCAGTCGACGCCATTATATCTTGCGCGAGGAACACCATTTCGTTGCACTCTATCATGTTCCTTAGGCTCGACTACCCGATTTTCTTCTGACCTCGGCAGAAAAATATAGCCATTAATTGTCTGAAAGATTGATTAAAGGCTTTAAATTAGGGATACTAAATTATACTAAAATGTAAGTCGACTAATAATTTAAATCTAAGAAATTAAATTCAGAATAAATCAAAATTTAAAACCCTCTTTAACGCCCAACTTAAAAAAAACTACGCTATTTTCGAAAATTGAAAATCCAAAAATAAAACCATCAAATTCAGACCATACATTTGTAAATTTCTTTATTAAAAAAAAAATAAATAGAAAACGAAAGAGGGCAGAAAAAGAAGGCAAACTTCAAATCCAGTTACCTTTTATTTATTTTTTTCTTGAATAGCAATAAGAAAATGTCATAATAAAAAACAACGACAAATACGAGCATTTGAAAGTTGTCTTCTTTCTTTTTATTGCATGTTTTTTTATTTTCATTAAAGAATTTAAAAGTGTATTGTCCAGTCGTTCGATTCTTGGTTTTCTTGATTTTCAGGAATGTCGTAGGTCTACTATTTATTATCCAAGGAATGAAATTACAATTTTCACTTTTAACCCTAACAATTTTTTATTAATTCAGAAAACTTATGTTCACACTAGAATTTGAGCAAGTCCGGTTAATATTAATATATGCCTCTATGATAGTCAGAGAAAAATAGTCGTTTTAGACATAATGAAGGTAGTGCATCAATTTCGGATAACATATTTTCAAATACGGCATAAGATTCTCAAAATCTTAGTTGATCCATAAACAAAATTTTGATGACTTCATGTTTGAGAAATATTTTTTTAACAACTCTGTGACCTTGCTACTTTTGGCACATTTACTGCCAAGAATGAATCATAAGGAACTTGTTAATAGAACTGAAGAATAACACCCTGTATAGAAGAATATATTAGCGCGAATAACCTGTAATATTCTTCTGATATTGTATGAAGATGTCACCAAATATAATCTCTAGGTGTTAAAATTTTATAATCTTCAGACACTAAGTTGCCACTTTTACAATTGCGGAAACTTAGCCTCCTTCACTTTCGATTTTGTAGACTTGTGATAACCACTTTCCTACTTATTGCGTGTTTAAAAAATTAAAATTTCTCTTCATTTCTACTTTTGGGTTTATCTACTGAAAAATAATATACCAGGATTATAATATGGATATTAGAATGTAAAGTCTTGCATTATAGATTTTATTATTTTAGATTATAAAGTTTCATAATCCAAGATATTATCCTTGAATATACATTTCTTGATATCTAGGGATTGTAGTTTTAATAATCTAGATCAGTGTTCTATAATTAATAAACCAAGATTATATTCGGTAACATATTTTTTATGACGAGTTTAATCAATTTTTCTCAGTGTTCGCACTGTCAAGCTTTATAAATATCGATTTCACCCAAAGTGTTGACATTTTGAGGACATTCTCCTGCAAAAAACTTGAGAAGAATATATATTTTTTTTATAAATAAAAAGAAAATATTCAAGCTTAGTCTTCAAAAAACTGTGCTCAAGTATCTATGTTCAACTTTTATTGCTCTACCTTTTTCAATAGGAAAAAATATATTTAAGAATATGAAACAACTTGATTCTCTAATATTTGTTGTAGATTCTGTTTTACTTCCCAACTTACCGTATGGAGGTGGGTGTTCTTCATAAAAATATGCTCCCTGCCGTTTCGCATACGGACCGTCTCCAGTAAAACTAGGTCGCCACAATTCATCATGATCTTCGAAATTCAAGAGGTCTTCTGCATTTGATGGTGGCTGGGGTAACGGTGGCTCACGGATGGGCCTGGGAATGGGCTCTGTAATAGAAATATAAATAATAATTATTTGAAAGATTCAAAAAATCATTTACTCAAAACTGCTGTAATATATATTGAATTGTGACTCTACTAACAATTATCGAGAAAATCAAATGATTTATGAATCTGAAGAATTGTTTAGCCTTTCCGAAAATTCAAAAGTAAATGTTTTTTCAATTCACTAAAGGTTTTCTATGGATTTTCAACAACTATGATTGCGTGAACACTGAAATGCACTTCCTTTATATCAAAATTTATAAATTTAATGTTTTTCTTTCTTGAATACTAAAAAGCCTTTGAACAGTTGTCTAACCAAAGGTTATAAAAGTTGTGCTTCCTCTCGTGTAAGTATAAAATGGACGGTAATGTATAGCTGGATCATATCTTCCTCGACGTCTGTCTGTAAGAAAAATATAGTTACTAATTATTTCACAGTAAAAAAAAGGATCAATTTTGTTGCAGATCATTTCACTCCAACGATCATTTGACTCTCGAGATCATAATGATCTGTTCATTGGGATCATCTTATCATATTTTTTGGGTCATTTGTCAGACTAAACAAAATGGCCGCCAATTTTTGGCGCCGATATCATAACGACATAACCTAAAAATTTTATCTAACCACACGCAAGTGACAACGACACTTAACAGATGATATTTTCTCATATCAGAATTCGTTAATTTTTTAACTTTTCAAGTACGCTGCACGATCAGGAACCGTAAGAAGCTCGCATATGAGCTAAAGTACTCTAAGAACGTCAGCCATCTTGGTTTGCTCTGATACATGATCCCGCATCAGATCATTATGATCTTAAAAGTCTATCATTCATTCCAGCCGATCAAAATGATATTGATTTCGGTATCATTTTTGTTGCATATCAAAATTATATTGTTTTCGGTATCATTTTGAACATTTTTTTTTTTTGCTGTGTTCAAAGATTAGAAGCATCCGCAACCCATAACTACTAAATTGTACTGAATGTTGAGTCTACTAATGATTATCCAAGAAATTTAATTCCAAAATTTATTCTTATTTGAAAAAATTTTTCGTTAGTTTAACCAAATTATATATACTACAAAGTTAAGGAAGGTCGGTTAATAATAACATGCACCTTTATGGACCGTACTTTCCTCCGTGTAAAAACTATTTTTTAAAGCATGCCTTAGAGCAAATTGAAAGGAAAACTGAGGAGGGTGAGTTGGCATCGAAAGGTCACACGCCCCCTCCACATAGGAATTTGAGAATCATCATGCGGATTAGAACTTTAGGGTCATCTCAGAATCTGGCTATGTAACACTCCATAATTACGAAATATAATTGTAGTTTTACGCATAATTCGATCATATTAGTTTTAGATTGTTTACTAGTATTTCAATAAGCACCTCGACGTGTTGGAACGAGATGGTGCCTCACAACTGTTCCAATAACATGAGGAAAAAATCCAGTGCTGTACGCATGTCCCCTACATAACACTATTTCATTAGCTGATGAAGTCAATTCTGTAAGAAGAAATATGGAAATTTTATATTAACGAAATTTCTCAACGAAACCAAGTTTACTGGTTTGAAATGAAAATTTCCTAAATATATTCGTATAGTATTTTGGTATTAGTACGTAAATATACTCTTTTGTCATTTTTCAAGTAAACTCGAGACTTCAATAATAATCTATAAACCATTAATGTTTAAGCATAAGCTATAATTAATTTTTCCCTGAGACATTGCCTATATTTTGCATACATATCTTAACTTCATGAGGAGTTGAGCGAGCTTTAGGTTCAAAAAAACTCTTGAAGTGAAACTTTTTTATGAAGGTTTTATTTATATTTTTTATTTATAGATATGCTTTCTACGAAAAAAATAAGTTGAAATAAATCATCATTCAGAAATATGAAGGTTTTATTTCGGTCGCGCGGTCTATTTTTCGCAAGTACGTACCATCTCGATGAGTTCACGCGGGAATGAAATAGACCACATTCAGTTTGGCATTTTTTATGGTTCAGAAAAAGATTTTGGTAACACAGCTCTTTGAAAAAGTACCTTACGGTGGATCAGCCTATACTTTCCTTTTTTTAATTTTAAAATTATGTCCTTGTAACGTACTTCCTTCAATCCAACATCCTAGTTGTTTGAGATTGCAGAAAGATTTTTGATGCACTTTATGATGCTTTCATTCTTAAATTATTTCGGTTGATAACGACCATATGTTTAAGCCATGATTTCATCAAAACGCGATTTCTACATAGCATTACATGAATTAGGCAATCTGCTGAAAAAGGGGTCGGGGCTATATGAGGGTAGCAGTGGAATAAAGAAAGAGGTTTTTCCTGGGTTTTGCGAAGAGATTCTGTCTTCGCAAATATGTCACAGCGTTTACGTCGTTGAATCTTTGAGAGAAACTATTTTTTCTGAAATTTTTTACAGAAAATTATTTTATCTTAACGTACTCTTTGAAGCGTGAAGTGGAGTGAAGTGTGGAGTAATGGCACCAAAAGGTACTCCGAAGAATACACGAAACAATACGCCGATAATTTCACCGCGGAGTTCACCAGGAAGAAGTTCCAAAGCAACGAGAAAGCCAGTTAAATCAGCTTTGAAATGGAAATCACCATATCACATATTTGATATTGCGACAGACAAGGACCAAAAGTGTGGAATATGTAAACTCTGCCCAACTGATGAAACTCCAGTTGTATCAAAAATGATGAATGGCAATACGACTAGATTGCAGCGACACTTGGAAACATTTCACTTGCGTGATTACAAACAAATAATTTCAAACTCTATGGCATATGCATAATATGTATGTTACAAATAGATAGAATGATGTGATGATTCGTAGAAATGTATGAAACAGACGTTAAAGTTATAATACTTTCCCCTAGAGTTTTTCAAGGAAAATATAAGCTTCAATTTCTAAAGCTGGTAAGCAGTCTGTCCGGAATTCGGCGATTTCTTTGTAACTGCGTCAGTATCTAAAGCAATATAAAAATTGTACGTTATCTTTGAGACTCTGATAGAACATTTTGTTATGTGTCAAAATAGTCTTCAATGATAGGTCAAAATCAATAAAAATTCGTCCCATTGTAATCTAAAATTTGTCGAAACGTTTCTGCTGCTGTGTCAGCCCTCATCAGTCAAAATATTTATTGCTAAAGAAAAAATTATTTACATCGAAGTTAAAAAATTCATAACCATCATTTACAAAAATCAATAAGAAGAAAGCATACCTGATTTTATGATCGTAAAAATATCAAAACAATTCATAAATTTGTAAACTCCACTTAAAAAATAATAAAAATAGTAAAAATTATATCAAACACTTCAGAAATGTTTAAAACAAAACTTGAATTATGAACGACGGACAGAAACCATTAATGAGTCGTTGACGGATGACATTGTGAGAATGAAGAAATTATTTGTAGAAACTCTAAAATTGAGAAACCAATTATGAAGGTAAGTATACCATTGATGATAATACAGGTAGTGATTATACTGTAATTTGGTAAGAGGTTTATCTTGATCTGGAAAATTATTATGCTCGAATCTAATCATCTCAATCTAATTTGTAAATACCAGTTTCAATCGAAAAAATGAAATTTTGAACTTTTAAATCATTTAAGTAGTAATTATTGGATGAAAATTTTGGACCTAAGGAAATCAAATTTATGGCTTCCTCAGGGATATCAATGTCAGTAAGATTTTTAAACTAAAAATAATTTTTTCTTTAGCAATAAATATTTTGACTGATGAGGGCTGACACAGCATCCGAAACGTTTCGACAAATCCTATAGATGAAAACTCGTAATTTCATGGAGAAAGAATTTCTGTTAGGAATAGTGAGTCATAGGGTGACCTCTATGTTTTAAAATTAAAACTAACAGAATTAAAA
Source organism: Andricus curvator (assembly GCA_932195095.1). NCBI lineage: Eukaryota > Metazoa > Arthropoda > Insecta > Hymenoptera > Cynipidae > Andricus > Andricus curvator. The sequence continues at coordinate 56,349 of CAKNYM010049138.1, forward strand.
AAGTAGATTTCTCATTTTATCGATCGCCGATAATTATTTCGATTCATTTATTTTTACTATTACTTTCAATGTAAGTTGTTATTGAAGATATTATATCTTTGGTTGCTATGACTGACTATCTCCGAACACGTCGTAAAATGATATGCGCGTTATATTTCGGCCGATCTTATTGTATGTACTATACCAAAGATACTTTGACTATACACTATATTCTACATCTTTGATTCTACTCGCTTAGATTAGATGAATGACAAAATGCTTTTAGTCCGTGGGGCCACCGCAGTGATATATTATAAAGTACAACCTTTCTTAATTCTCAAACTTGAACAAATATAAAGTAAAAATTAATTGAATTTTTAATTAAAACTTATAGTTCCATGCTTCTTATTTTCTGCACTGATTGATTAATTATTTTTTTAAAGTGTTTCTTACGTCGTTAAATGACTATAATATGTATGAATTAAATTCTCAGAATGATATGTACATTTAATTATATTTTAATTTTTTCCTTTAATTAGTTTTAAAAGTTATTATTGGATTAAATGTATAGAAATGCAATTTCGAAAATGAAAATAATAGTTTCATGCTTTTTATGTTGTAAACAGTTTAATTAATTATTGGTCGATTGATTTTGTTCAAAACTTTAAATTAAATAATGATTGAATTTAAATTTTTTTCAATTTAGTAACATAAATTGATTGTTTACTTGAATGTTATGTAACTGAATATGGGCCTTTATTTTTGTAATAAAAGTTTATTTTTTCTTTAAAATACCTCCATTGAAATTATACATATAATCTTTTCAAATGCTTGTGACGTTGTGAAATGACTATATCTGAATTCAATTTTCAAAATTATATGTATATATTTTTTAGTTTTTTGTTAATTGGTTTAAAACGTTAATAGTGAATTAAATGTATAGAATTGAAATTTCAAATTTAAAGGAGAATATAATGTAAAAATTATTTGAATGCTTCAATGAAAATAATTGTGTAATGCTTTTTATGTTATGAACTGATTAATTAATTATGAACTGATTCTATTGAAACTTACATTTTCTGGAATTAGTTTAAAAGGTTATTAATAAATCAAATATTCAGAAATGAAAGTTCAAATTTTAAAAGTATATTTGAATTAAAAATTATGTTAATGTTTTAATGAAAGTAATAGTTTAATACTTCTTATTTTTTGAACAGATTGATTATTTTTCATCTGATTAATTTTTGCAAAATATTACATTACATGAAGATTGATTTTGATTTGTTTCAATTAGGTACAGGAATTTATTATTTACTTTAAGATTATGTAATTGAATATTGGCTATAATTAGTATAATAAAAGTTTATTTACATTTAAAATACCCATATTCCAATGACGTAATTTCTGTCAATGTTTGTGATGTTGCGAAATGATTATCTGAATTTAATTTTCAAAATTATATGTAAATATGTCTTAATTTTTTCTCAAATTACTAAAAAAGCTTACTAATGAATCAGATTTTTAGAAATGCAACCAAAAATTAAAAAAAAAATGTAAAGTAAAAATTGTTTGAATGCCTGAATGAAAATGATAGTTGAATGCTTCTTATGTTGTCAACAGATTAATTAATCATTAGCATTGTATAATTTTTGTAAATTTTTTGATGTTGTGAAATAAGTATCTGAATTCTGCTTTCAATATTATATGTACATATTTCTTACTTTTCTATGGAATTAGTTTGAAAGGTTATTATTAATTCAAATTTTCAGAAAAATATCAAGTAAAAATTATTCGAATGTTTTTATCAAAAGAAATGTTTATTGCTTTTAAGTTGTTAAATGATTAATTAATATACATATACATATATTTTGAATTTTTCTGGAATTAGTTTCAAAAGTCAATAATAAATTAAATGTATAGAAATGCAATTTCAAATGAAAAAAATCTATTTTGAACGTTTCAGTGAGAATAATTCTTTAATGCTTTTTATGTTGTGAACTAATTAATTATATATTAACTGATTCTATTTCATAAACATATTAAATTTTCAGGAATAAAAGTTCAAATCCTTCATATGAAAAAAAGTAACCTCCGTCTTGTGTAAGATTGTGGTATAAAAGGAATCGTTATGGAATAGAACATTGAATATGATTTTTATAATAAAAGTTTATTCATATTTAAAATACCTCTATTCCAATTTCATAATTTTCAAAATGTTTAGGATGTTGTGAGATAATTATCTAAATTCAATCTTCAAAATTATACGTAAATGTGTTTTAAGTTTTTATGGAATTAGTTAAAAAGATTATAAATAATTGAAATTTTTAGATAAATATAAGATAAAAATTATTTTGATGTTTGAATGCAAATGATATTGTGGGTTGATTTTTATGTTATGAACTGATGAATTAACTATTAATAACTATCGACTGATTCATTTTTTTCAAAAAAGTGAATTACATAAAGATTGAATTTGAATTGTTTTCAATTAAGTCACATAAATTGATTCTTTACACTAAGGTGATCTGATTTAATATTGGCTGCTATTGTTATGATAAAAATTTATTTTTCCTTCAAAATATCGCCATTAAAATTATATATATTTTTTTAATGTTTGTGATGTTGTGAAGTGAGTATCCGAATTCAATTTCAAAATTATATGTGCATATATTTCAATTTTTCTGGTTTTACTTTGAAAGGTTATTAATAATCGAAATTTTTAGATAAATATTAAATACAAGTTATTCTAATATTTCAATGAAAATAATTATTAAATGCTTTCTATGTTCTGAAATCATTAATTAAATATTATATATTTCTGTTAAAAATTACATTTTCTGGAATTAGTTAAAAGATGATTAATAAATCAAATTTAGTAGAAGAAAAGTCCAAGAAAGAAAAATATATATAAAGTAAAAATTATTTGAATTTTCAATGAAAATAATTTTTTCATACTTTTTATGTTGTGAACTAATTAATTAGGAATAAGCTAATTATTTTGTTCACAATATCAAATAACATAAAGATTGAAATTTAATATTCTATAATTAAGTAACATAAATTGATTATTTACTTTGAGATTATGAAAATAGCCCTATTCCAGTTACATAAATGTCCAATTTTTTCTGAGATTGCGAAATGAGTATCTGAATTCAATTTTCAAAATTATATGTACATATGCTTTCATATGTAATTCTGTAATTAGTTCAAAAGGTTGTTGATGACTGAAATTTTCAGAAAAATATAAAATCAACATTATTTGAATGTTTCGATGAAAACATTGATTTAATGCTTTTCATGTTCTGAACTCATTGATTATTTATTAGCTGATTATTTTTTTGCACAATATTAAATTACTTGAAGAATTAATTTTAATTTTTTAATATTAGCTAACATAAATTATCATAAAAAAAATAAATTTGTTGAAAAATAAAAAATAAACATTATTTAAATGTTCCAATGGGAATAATTATTGTTTTTCATGTTGGAAAATGGTTAATTAATTATTAGCTGCTTAGTTTTTTTACAATATTAACCCTCCGTTTGGCACATGTTCCGATAACCTTCGGTTTGGCACATATGGTCTGGCCAGACCCCTGTATATTTCTATTCAAATGTATGGAAATACTGCGTTTTTGGAGGTGTATTGAAATGCATTTATATAGCATGCAGGTATATATTTTTGGTTTTTTCTTATTCCTAGCACCTTTCGCATATATTTAATTACCTACTGTGGTAAAACTAAAAAAATTTAATGTAGAAAAACAAATTTCACAGGTGAAGAAAATCTCTTTTTTCCCCCTTCATTTTTACACTTTATTATGATCTGTACTATCCCTTCGATGGCACACTGGGGTAAAAAAGACTCCAGGCATTTTCAATCCTAATTTAAGTCCCTTCAACATTTGAAAATGGTACTTATACGGTCCTGTCACCTTAGCCAGATACCCCCTCCAACGCGTAAAAAATGTCATTTTTCTCTATTTTTTAACTTCTACAATCTTTTTTTCATATTTAGAAGAAATTTTGAACTAAATAACCCACAGCATTCATTGAAGTAACTATCCAAGAGTATGTAAAAAATTCAGCTACTCAAAATAATGAATTGGCTCTTTGCGGGAAGCCTTTTTCGCTTGGGGTCAACAAGCCCCCAGTATGCCAGGCTATGTTACGCATCGGGAAGTGTGCCATCGAAGGGTTATTCTTATAAATGGAATTTATGTGAATGAGGGAGAAGTAAGGGAAGGGAGAAGAAGTAGGAGAAGTATGTGCGTGGATTTTGGGGAAGTAGAGGATGGAGAAATAAGGGAAGTGATGTGATTTCAAGTGTGGGATGCGAGGGTTTGGGAAGCAGGAGAAGTAAGTGTAAGTGAGAGATGTGAGGGGCGGAGAAGTAGAGAAAGTAGAAGTAAGGAATGCGAGGGACTAGAAAGTGGGAGAAGTGAGGGATGTGAACAATGTGTGGGGTTGGGATGTAGAGGAGGGAGAAGTTAATAGAAGTGAATGAAACTAGAGGAATTAAGAAGAGGGAAAGGAGATGAGGGAGAAGTGAAGAAAGGGAGGGCAGGAGAAGTATGGGAGTGGAATTAGGGAAAGTAGAAGATGGGGAAGTGAGGGAAGTGATGGGATTGGACGTGTGTGATGTGAGGGATTCGGAAGTAGGAGAAGCGAATGTAAGTCTGGGATGTGAGAGAGGGAGAAGTAAGGAAAGTGAGGAGATAGAAAGTCAGAGAAGTGAGGGATGTGAAGAATGTTAGGGGTAGTGATGTAGATGAGGGAGAAGTAAGAGAAGTGAAGGGGGTGAGAAAGTGCGTGGATCGGATGCATGGGAAATGAACGTAGGGGACTTGAGGAGAGGGAAAGTAGATGAGGGAAAGGTAAGGGAAGGGGGAGGGGTGAAAAGTAGGGTTAATGAGGGGCTGGGCAGTGTTTGAAGAGAATTAGTGAATGTGAGTGTATGGGAAGTGAGTGATGTGATGGCAATGGAAGCAGGAGAAGTAAGGGTTGACTTTATAATGTTCACATATGTGTATGCAAGATGCCAAGAGAATATAAAAGGCAGTTTGAATGGAAAAATACCAAGAGTAACTAAAAAAACGAATTAAGATGTTCAAAATGCATTATACATATTTAATACATTTCCGCATAAAAGATATAGGGGTCTGGCAAGGCCACATGTGCCAAACCGAATTATATTTAAATAAATATCCTTGTAATTATCCGTGTATGGCATGTATCCTTTCAATTCTTTTTTTAAATGATAGCTGAGGAAATTTTAGGAAAATTCAGGGAGTTTCAAGTCACTAACTCAATCAGAAGTATACTAAATAAACATTTTGAATCGAGAAAGGTCTGGCTGGACCCATGTGTCAAACGGAGTGTTAAATTACATAAAGATTGAATTATAATTTTTCTATACTAAGAAGAATGAATTATTTACTTCAAGGTAATGTAGTTCAATATTGGTTATAATTCGTGCAATGAAACTTTATTCATATTTAACATATCTCTGTTGCAACTATATAATTTTCTTAAATGTTTATGCTATTTTGGAATGAGTATCTCAATTGCTTTCTCATAATTATATGTAAATATGTTCTAATTATTGAATTAAAATTTATCTTTTGTGTGGTAACAGGAATTGGTTACTGACATTAATATTATATCATTTAATATTGGCTTCGAACTGTAAAATCGAAGTTTATTTACGTTTCATACCTTTATTGCAATTGAGTAATCTAGCATGACGTCATGGTTATGATAGGATAGATGGAAATGTCAGGACGGTTAGCATAGTTGGTACATATTTACAATAGAATAAGATATGCCAATATTTCAGGTTGGAGTATCGGATAGATTTGATCAGAATCGGGCACTATAACTCAAAATTTTGGATAGTTGATTTTATTTCTTGAAACTGAAAGGTCTTCAAACGATAAAAGAATAAAACATAATTGCGCAAATGCATTTTACACTTGAAAAATATTACTATTTATACATTCATAACTTACTTTTACGTTTAGAATATTTCTTCAAAAAAGTCTTATGCATTCCCATGAAAGGATGTACTAACTATGCTAACCTTCATGACATTTGAACCTATCCTATCATGATTATGACGTTTAGCTCACTTACTCAATCATATAATTATTTCAAATGTTTTTGACCAATTCTCGATTATCATATTCCACTTTTTGCACGCTTCAGAGAAGGAAATGAAAGAAATGAAAGGTTGTAGGAATTGAAGTTGTAAATATCATATGATAAAATATCTACTGGTTCTCGAATCGTCATTTGAATTCGACATTCGACTGCCGCTCGACGAACTGATTTTCATCTTGGACATGCTTCCACATTTTTTATTATAAAACGAGAAAAAGTAAATATTTCATTATGTTCTTGGTCTCATTTTAAAGAGCAGATTCCAAGCTTTAATTTATCGGAGTTTGAATTTTTTCAATTCAATTCTCTGAGGCATGGAGAAGTGGGACTTAACATAACGCTGAGATAACCACGAAAAAAGAGAGGCATGTAACTTAATTCAATTTTCGAAATTATATGTGGATATGTTTTAATTATTCAACGATGTTTTGTCGTACGCTATTGTTTTTCTGAATTATTGAAACGTTATAATATGATAATAATTTAATGATTTAGCGATGTTTCTTGATTCACAGATTTACAAAAATGGCCGTGAAATGAGAATTCCAATTCAATTTTCAAAATGACATGTACATATGTTTTCATTATTTAGCAATGTATTCTGACTCGCTCTTCTTTTTATATAAAAATTTATTTGAACATTCCAGTGCAAATACATGTTCAATGATTTTTATATTGATAACTGAGAATCAGATCTGAATAGCATTTTTTTAAATTATAGGTATATTAATTTGTTAATGATTTAGCGATGTATATTGATGCTTACATTTAGAAAAATTGCCGTGAAAGTACCCGCAAATTTCATTGTACAAAAATTATGTTTTTTTTTTAAATATTAATTTACATAACGTGCACACTTGAAATCTTCAAATTATATCTCGACATTTACTATTATAATTATTAATAGTAAATTCTACGTTACATGGATTCACTGAATACATTCTTTTAGAGTATAATTTCAGCAAGAATTTGATTGTTAAAGAAATTTGAGGGAACAAATAGTGATTCGAAAATTGAGTAAAGGAGAAAAATGGAGAAAAAAAGTTGGCGCGCGCTTGCGCGCGCGCGTAATAATCTAGTTTTAAATTACAATTGGACGAATTTTTATTGATTTTGACCTATCATTGGAGACTATTTTGTCACATATCTACAAGGTCGTGACTTATCATCAGCAACATTTTGTTATATTTCGAAATTGGCTGTACTTTTTTTGTTGTTGTTGTTGAAAATATACTAAATGGTTTTTTTTCTGGAAATATCAATAGATCAGAATTGTTCAGTTCGACAAGTTATAAAAAACATTCGTATATACTTTACCCTACCTTGCGTATTTTTTCGAAATTCTGGCACACACATGAATGAAGTTTACTATCATTCAGGTATTCATCGAATCATAGGATAAAAATTCAAGGCATTTTCCAGGTTTTTCAAGTCAAGAAATAAAGTTTATCCAGGTCCTTAATAATCAAAGAAAGCAGAATCGTAAATAAATTCCTCATTTTTTTTAACGTAAGTCGTCTTTGTGGAATATATGAGAATATTTTTTAATATCTGTAAAGTCATTGAAATCCTTAAAATCTTTGTGAAATCTTTAAGATCTTCTGAAGTCTTTGTACATTCCTTGAAATATTTAGACTTTTTAAAAATGTATGTAAAATCTTAAAATTTCTGTGGAATGTTTGGAATCTTTGAAAATATTTTAACAATCATTTAAGTCCCTGAAATCTTCCTAAATTTATTTTTTATTTTTTTAAAATCAATGGAATATTTGAAATCTCTTGAAATCTTGTAAAGAATTTTGCAACCGTTTAAATAGTTGAAATGTTTGTGAAATCCTTGAAATATGTAAAAATCATTGTGAATTTCTTGAAATCTTTTAAAGTATGTGAAATCTTAAAACTCTGAAATCTTTTGAAATCTTTTAAAATTTTAGCAACGTCTTTGCAATTCTTGAAATTTTTAAAACCTTTTGTCAAATCATTTTTAGAAAATGACTCATCTTTAAATGATGAAGCAATCATATAAAAAAGGACTGCGATGCAAGAAAAAGTTCTCAAACGCTTTCGTCAAATGCAACGTGCATTGAAAGAAATTCTAAAAGCAGTACAGTCCAAAATCTCTTTCACTATTGACGGATGGACAGCAATCGGCAATAAGTCCTATTATGGAATGACCGCCCATTTTATTCACGATAATTGAAAGTTGTATTCCCTTGCCTTGAATTTCCTTCCCTCTTGTTAATAATTTATTTGATGTTGTTATTCTTTTTTGAGTGACCTTCAAGGTCTCATTGGTAATAAAATGGTTTTCGCCCAATGCTGATTCTCCTTGAAGGTCTCTCTCTGTTCTTTGAGTTTCAGGCGCTTTCCTTTTCATTGGAGTGGGGACTCAGGTAGTGGCGTGAAGCTCCCTTTTTGAGTTTTGGGAGCTTTTCCGGGCATTCAGTTGCTATCAAGGTGTAGGCGAGTGTAGACATTATCGGTTGTTGCAACGATTTTAATCAAGTGTGTTTCTTCTAGGCAATTCAGGTATTTGAGCCCTTCAAGAAAAGTCAGTGTTTTATTTATTTTTTCGATTCCTTGATTAGTGATTTCCCGACTCGATCGCTTCCGGTCGCGTCGGGATCGATCGTTCGGTGAACGATCGTGGTCGTAGCTTCCGGAGGCTACATCTGTGCCAATTTTCTCAAACAACCCAAAACCTTTTTTGGGTACAGAAGGAGCGCCTTGTCGGATAGGCTCAGGGACCCATATTTTGGATTAACTCGATAAAGGGTATTTTGAAGTTTTCAGTAATAACGGTGATGAATTGTCTTGTATCCTTTTTCGTCGACTTTACCATGACCAAACGTGAGTCCTTCGCTACCCCACGCCAGTGCGTCAATAATTAATTAACACCTCTCATGAAATGCACAAGGGGAAAGACATCGCACACCTTTTCTACATGGCCCTAGAAGAATACGAGCTTTGTATGAAAATCCAAGAACTTACAACGTTGCAACGGTGCATTGTGTAATGCCGATGCCTGATGCCAGCCTAGCTGCCGTGTGGCACAAGCATTCGACTGGAATGCCACTCTTTAAATATTCATAACTCGCGAACTAAATGAGTGTCCATCAAGTTTTTGTTCAAATAAAAGATAAAAGAACAAGCAATATTATTCTTAAAAAAATTAAAAGAGCATCTTATTTCACAAAATGCGTATAAGTTTTATTGAAATCCGAAAAAAAGTTTTGGAAATATTACAATTTTAAAAAAAGTCGACCTCCAACTTCAAAATGTCATAGCTCCCAGAATTTTCAAAATTTTCAAAAATTCTTCCGCGAAAAAACATTATCCATAAAGTAGTACCACAACACCAAGTGTCATTGAAATCGAAGAGATGGTTGCCAGGATTGATATTTCTGGCGTGGAAAGCGTCAAATTGGCAAAATAAATGTTTCATTAGAACAAAATAACATACTAATAGAGTAAGGTAAAACGGTGGAAAAAATCGAAACATAGTCGTGTTTGATATCAAATTGATCAGTACTGGACAAACAAGTATAATATGTAAACACATTTCGACTTTAACTATTCATTAAAGAAGGCTAATTAGCATTAGCGCGTCAGAGTGGCAAAAGAACGCTCCCGCGAGCTGTCCACTTCACTAGCGCATATCTGTCACGAAGTGCTGGAAAAACCGAGGCGAGAACGAGGAAGTACGAGACGAGACGAGGAAAAATGAAACGAGACAAACCGAGGGATAGGCTCGGGAAACCGAGGCGGAACCGAGGAATGAACGAGGCGAAAGCGAGCCGGGCTCGGTATTCCTCGTCTCGGACGGCATCACTAATAAATCCTCAGCGGTATTTGTTTGAAGTGATTGTCTCGGGTCGCGAAGCTTCAAATTTTGGTTCTACTTCTGACCTTGGAAACGATCAACTGTCTTTTTCAGGATTCCTCTCGCGCAATCTTTCTGGTTCTGGGTACTTCAGCTCAATAAGTGTACGCTCAAAGGTCATTGACAAAATGCAATCCATGGCTATAAGATAGACGAAATTCTCTCTTGCTATTGATAGCGAGTATCTAGTTGTTTTGATCAAGGCTGCTTGGGGTGGGTTGGTAACAGGTATATCAGGGATTAGGGCGTTATCCAACAGGGGCAAGGGGTCTTCCGGCGGAATTTGTACCTTAATTTGCTGACGAAGGGGTGTAGGTCTGCACTGGTTGGATGATTAGCGATTAGCCCAAGGTTGCCTGGGTCGTTGGTCCTGTGATCGTTGCGTCTAGGTATTATGTTACCTGGATGAACGTCTCATTGTTTTTGTTTAGGGTTGTGTCACTTTAGTCCGCGTGGAAATTGAAAATTTGTGGTAGAAAAACGTTAAAGGGCAGGATTCTGTCCGCGCATTCGGATGCAGAAACGTGTCTGACTGGACCGTCTCTTACTACTTGGGGTGGTTCTCGTGGATTATGGTGAACGTGATCGTCTTTCCTACATGAACGCTTTTTGAAGGCCTTTCGACGTGGTTTCTCTTTAGTCAGGTCGCAATGGTCACCCTCATCATCGGACGAGTAGATTTCAGGGGCACTTACTATTTGGAAAAAAATCGCTAGCTAAATCACTGACTTGATCGCGTAGCCGATTCGAAAAACACTAATTTAATAAACGAAGTTTTATATTATATTATTTTCTACTTACGAACAGAATAAAAAAATATGATAAAATCGAAGAGCAGGGAACAAATCGAAATTCTCATTTGGGTAGAGACGGAGATCTAATTACTGAAAGAATTTTTTTAGATGTTACTAATAAGATGATGAATATGTTTCACATGTATATATACTAGCTATCATCTCGTCATTAATAAACACTATTTCCTACATCTTAGCGGTGGGGTAGAGTTGAAATATGAAAGCGTTGTTTAAAGTAGCTGTTATTGTTATAAAATTGAGAAATTTTATTTCCTTGAAAATCTTAGTCATATATTTGGAAAATATTTTTATCACGTATCTCGCACAGTGAAATGGAAGGCTATCAAAATAGCTTGCGAAAGAAATACCACAAGTTAGCACAGTATTTAAGCATTTTTGATACAATAATCTCATATTGTGGAATGGAACGACGAGAGTTATTTACACACCTAATCTACGTCACCTTACTTTATTCGCCTTCAAAAAAATTTCTTCACTGCTTCGCATTGTAAATTTCCAAAAAAGCAAGATATTAATTTTAAATAAAAAACATTTAAATTTAACAAAAAGGCGAATTTTCAACAAAATAGTTGGTTCATCAAAGAAAAAGGTTAATTTTCAACAAACCAGTTGTGTTTTCAATCAAAAGAGATAAAATGTTCAACAAAAGAGATGAATTTGCAAACTAAAGAGACAAATTTTTATCAAAAGGGTGGAATTTTCAATTAGGAATTTACTTACTACAATGTTTTTCAACAATAGTAATTGATGTTCAACGTCAACATCCTGTATCACAATATTAATCTTCAGATGACAAGAAATTTTCTCTGCTAAAATTGTACTTCAGAGAATAAAAGAAGTCACACTAGTAAAAAGAATAATTCTCTATGTAAAAAAAATGCGAATTCAGTAAATATTTCTGTAAAACTTGTTCAAAATAATATTAATTGTTACTAAATGATAGTTTCTCATATCAATATATTATGCTTCAAAGACAAAATCAGGGTAAATAGTGTATTCAAAAACCGAACATGCCGCAATTGTCAGTTTTTTTCAATTTACTTGTTTATAAGAATTAGGACAATAAGCGAATTTATTCCAAAATGGTAATTTTCTTTGTGGATAGAACTTTTTAAATCAGAAAAGTGCACCACAGAAGACTTTGATTGAAAAATTTCTTCGAAAGTTATCGCATCGACAGACTGCACAGTAGACAGACCGGCAGAGAGACATGTTTGTTGAAATCTTGTTTTTAACTCAGGGGTCTCAAAACGTCGAGAATTAGGGTAAACTCGATAGGTTCACATTCACAAATATTTCATCATAAATGATAAGAATGTAAAAATTTCAATTTAACAGTAAAAATATAGGTACTTTGAAAAAACATTTGAGGAGATTAGTTTTCTCATTAAGGCGAGAAACTTTGCTGTTGGAGCTCTAATCGTATTTTGTATTCTTGAGATATGGATTCAAATGTTTGATTTTCTTGGCATTTTCCAAATCTTGAATAAGAACCATTTCCCTCAGCAAAAACGGTTGAAGACAATTTCGTAGGACGTCCTATTTCTGTACTATTCATCTATCTAGTGCGGTTTCGTGGGAATGTTGATTATTTAGTTTTCTGATTTTTGTTTTCCATGGCTAAAACCATAACTGCAAGCTGTGGAATGCTGGTTATTGAACCTCACCTGTATTTTTGTACCACAAAAAAGTGAACTAAGGAAAATTTTATCAAAAAATCTTTTCGACAGTTAATTTTGCGACTTAGAAGGTCGCAAAACGTCGAGAATTGAACTAATGATGGATTCTAATTCTTTGAAGAGTTTTCATGAGATCATCGAGGTGTACCCTATGCTTGAATATAGATTTTCTCAAAGATTCACAAATTTTAACAATTTCATGGCATGTTAGCATTTTACACCAAAAACTTCGTATTTTAAAACAAAAATGATTATAGGTCAAACAAGATCCGTAATGCCCGCGTTCACGTGGCCCGATTTTTGTAGATAACAAGCTTTTTTATGTATCTGGAAATCTTATCACTCTCCACAATTTTTTACAGAATTTAATTTGCTGATCCGTAGGAGATAAGTCTTGTCTAACAGGCTCCTGTTATTCAAATATTGTTACTCAAAGACTGTTATATTTTCATTAGTAATATTTTTCAAATCTTAAATTTAATATTATTCATATTTGAGAAACTTATATGTACAACTAATAATTTAGATATTGTTCGATTTTTAACGTTTAGAGATGGTCTAATATTACGAAATCATAATTGTTGATTTCCAAGCACTATTAATTTGAAATTGTCTAAGGACTAAAAACAGGAGGAACCTATTTTACATTGGGCAATTTTGAATAAAACCATGGATGATGAAACAATTTCAAAATAGAATCCGAAGCTTTCGAAATTATAAAAATTTTAAGTAAAATACAGAAGATTTCATGGACCAATTCTGATATTATTTGAAACATTGTTTCTTTATGATTTTAGGCATTCAAAAGACAGTTTTTAAAGATTGAATGCGGAAAATTTAAAGATAATTTTTTTCTCAAAAATCGAGCTTCAAAGTACTTATTTGAATCTTATGTGTTCACTCAAATTGATGTTTGAGACTCTGATTCTTACAGTAGGTCTATAAATAAAATCGCTTCATTTTTCCTAAGCCAGCCGTGGTTTTAATTACTCAATTTCTTTCCTTGTACTGACTTATGAAATATAAGTATAATTATTATCTCAGAAGAAACAACCTGGACGCTCAGGATTTATGAGCTAGCAATTAAGATACCGGGTATATATATTTTGATGAAAACCCAGAATATTCATCAGATACAGTGTTAACCAAATTCTTTACTCGATTCTTTATTAACACAATAATCAGTTTTTTCCGTAATTGCAAAAAATGGAGATCGTGTATACTGTGTTATTTACCTTGATGGTCATTCTTAATTCTATTGGTGAATATATTACTATAACACATCTATAATTTTTTTAAATATTATATATTATCTTCAAAATTTTACCAAATTTTTTCAGAACAAGATTTGTTTGAAATCCTACGTTTCGGAATGCCGGAAATTCCAATGAAACTGCATCCGTCGGAAAATCTTATTCGTTCCTACCAAAATTTTCTTATTCCATAAGACTTAGTAGAGTTTTATGATAATATATTTGTGGAAAAGTATTAGATTTATCGACGAGTGGAATTCGATAGAAAATTTCAAAATTCTGGTAAATAGGATTTGATAAATGTGTGGTACATGTAACGTTTGATAGAATTTCAATAAAAAGTTCTTGATAGAAGAAGTATAAGATTTTACAACGTATAGAACGTGATAGATATTTTCGCGATTTCGAGACATAGGATTTAGGAGAGTTTAAATGAGAAAATGTTGGTTAAGAATTATCTAAGAATTCTCGATGAATAGGGTCATACACAAAATCTTAAGATTCCAGAACATTAGATTTGATTCAACGTTTGCATTGTTCATATATTTAAGCTTAACTTAAAGGATTTGAGATTACGCATGCACACAATTCGACATAGTTTAATTTTAGGCATATTTCAAGCATATTATTACTCACTTTACTTTTGACTCATTTTAAGAAATAATTTGAATAGCAAAGTGCATAATTACTACCTGAATGAAAATAATAATCATCTTGCAATTTCAAACACTTATTTTTACAACTTTTTCATAAAATTTAAATTCTTACTGTCAAAAAATTTCCGACGCAGTAACTTTAAAGTTTTTCATAGTTTAATGATTGGTATGACTTTTCCGTTAGTCTAGAGAGTACATCAAAATAAAAAAATCCTATCCACATTTGCATGAATGAAATTTATTAGCCGTATCAATATTTTTAATAGTTAAATTATTATTGAAACCTCAACAGGACATCAAATGTCACTTTCCGATAGAATACCAATATCAAAATAAAGTAATGAAAAACAAAAGCATCACTACATGTTAGCTTCCTGCTGCAAACAGAAGGTATTAGCTGGGTACACTTGTACATTATTATTAGTAATGCAAAATCATACATTCTTGAAAAAAATGAAATCGTCTATTTCTTCTTACAGAGTTAAGTTCACAGTCGGAATCTTCGCGTGAGGGATTTTCTGTTCCTGATGTTTCTCGTGGCAGCCCATCTTCTTCTTCTCCTGAAATACAACACCCTTCTGCTAGTTCTCTTCCTCCTGCCACACTTCATTCTCCGACCAGATCTTCTTCTCCTGCAACACCTCATTCTCCGACCAGGTCTTCTTCACCTGCCAAGTCTCCTCTTCGTGCAAGGTCCCGGTCTCCTCCTACCAATCACAGAGTTCCAATTACTATTCTCCCTTCCACTGATACACCTGGATATGGACTGGACAAACTTGAACTTATTCGATTCACTTCCTACAGAAATCCGCGCTGGCAATTCAAACTTCGAAAATACACATTTCCTGAAGATAAATCACTGAAACTACAACCAACCCGGGATGTGTTTCTGCCCTTGCCAACTGGAGAACAAATTGTATTAACAACACTCAATGGTGACGTCTATGCAATCTTGGAGAGTACTAATTTTCTTGCTGGAATATATAAATATAATCGTAAATATTACCGTAGAATGCGGGCACAAGTCAACATTGAAAGTGGCCAGAGTACCGCAATGGTCCCAATGCAAATGGAGGCAACCCCAGTAAGCAGCTCACGCCCAATCTTAGATAATTATAAAGTAGAGCTTGTAGATCACGGTGATCTGTAGGTTACTTGAGCAAGAAACTGGTTACCGGTACATCAAATCGTTAACATTTGTTTTCAGTTTTTTTTTTAATTTACTGTTACAAATTACTTGTAATTACAAATATTAATAAAACCCAATAATTTCAATAGCATACTGTTTTTCAATTTCATAGATAAATGTGCAAACCTATAATTCTATTAATAATGTAATTTATTATCAGTCTAAGATAAATAGAAAACAGTTAAATTTGAGATAGTCTAAATTTAAATATTTCTAAGTTGAAACAAAACACAGTTAGGAAAATTATATGCGAAACGACTTACACTCATTGTTGTATTGAAGAGTGAGCGAACAGAATATGGTCATGAGATCATGAAGGGATACCCTATACTTTATGATATATTTTCATGTTTTGGACAGAACTGACAAAAATGTGTTTTTTCTCTAGGTATTCACGTAAACACAAATTTTCTTGTCTTCGAAACTTAACAAAATGAGAGGGGGTTGTGCCAACAAAGAAATTCGAAACATTTGTTTTCTTGGGCAACCCATATATAAAAAGTTTGCAAAACCGAAAAATTTCTTCTTTAACCCCACTATGCGGAAAACTTCCCCCTTGTTCAATTTTCTTTGGAGATGTTTCAAATTGCAGGTTCTGGCATATAGTTTTGCATTAAGAAATAAAAATTTTCTATGTGATGGTGATATTTTTTTGCTATCACACTTTTCTTTTACTTCGAATTATCTTCAAAGCCATGTGAAACTGAAGGTCTTGGAATGCATATGTGAATCAAAAAAATTTAATTTGCTATGTCATGGCACTGCTTTTTTGTGATCAATTGGTGAAAAATGAGAAAAATTAGGGAATTTTTTTTTTTTTATCACTATTCTGTAGAATTTTCTTTCCGTTAGATTGTCTTTGAAGATGGCTTTCCTTTTCTAGACAACGATATGCTAAAAGTATTTTTATTAGTACGATTTTTTTCGCAGAGGTGCATTAAAAAATAAAATTTGCTCTTTCAATCAGTTTTTTTTTCAAAAGAAGATGTCCTTCTTCAAACAACGATACAAGCAGGAGAATGCACATAAAAAAAATGTGTTTTAAAACTGAAATTTTATGAATATAAAAATATTCTTAAGTTTAAAGCAGAAAAATAATGTCTTCTACTCGCCATTCAACAGATTGTGGCTCTCCATTTTTTCTTTAACCTTTTTCCAAAATTTAGATTAATATTTTTATGGCTCGGTGAATTAAACAAGTTCAATTTTTGTTAAATGTGGAAAAATTGTTTAGATATAGAGATTTGAATAATAAAAGCATGAGGAAAAATAATTCGTTTGTAGGGTGAAAAGTTCAATAATGGATTGTCATGATAAGAAAACGGCTCAAAATTCATGTTCAAGAAAGTTGAAATTTGAAGATTACAGTTTTACGTAATGCATAAGCTAACTGTCCTATCGATGTAAAATTAAAAAATTATTTTCTAGGTACAGAGATAATTGAATATCAAAGGATTGAAATTTTCATATTTTCTCGTCTCTTCTCGCTCCGGAAGATAATGCATTTTAATAGTAACCTTCTTTCTCGTATCAATTTTCTCAGTAAATTAAAATGAACATTTTATGAAATATATTTATAGAAATAAAATAATTTTATGAAAAATATTTATAGAAATTAAATAATTTTATGAAAAATATTTATAAAAATAAAAATATATAAATGTTAATCATACTACTTATAATATTACAGGGTGTCTACTTTACCTGGAAAAACCTAGAAATGTCAGGGAATTTTTTTTTTTAAAGTCAGAGAATTTGTTCGCAAGGGTGCCTGATTTTGTTTTTAATTGCAATATAAACAGAAATAATCATGATTCTTGATTTATACAAGTCGCTTTATATTACTGTATTTAATAAATTTGTTAAAATTTTTTTTTTTAATTAATTTTCTTACTGAAATTGAAATATATATTGATGAATCTTCAACTAAAAAAATTAATTCGTACCAAATAGTAGAATTTTCCACAAAACAGATGCATTTTTAACCAAGAAGATTAATTTTCTACTAAGAAAACAAATTGTTAGGAAAGTGTATTAATGTTTCACCAAAATCTTTGATTTTCGACTAATAAATGTCGATTTACGGCAAAAATCGAGTAGCTTTTTCAGTTAAAAATTAATTTTCAGCAAAAAGAAAAACAAACTAATTTTCAATCAAATAAATGAAATAGGATTTCTTTATATTCACCATAGAATGAAGTACCAAAATACCAAATCATTATGACATTCTAACTCAGACCTCTCTGTTTGATTTAACACGGAATTGTTCTATACTTGTTTATCATTTTTTCTAAGTTTCTTATTTTTCTTGAATGTTTGAATGCGATATTATCCTCAATGTATATTGGACTATGGCGTGGGCGGACGATCTTCATTATTTCGGCCTGATGACAAGGAGAGATCAGCGCTAATTAATTCTATAAAAAACTGGATACTTAATGTACGATTTCGTCATATATTTATTTTGAATTGTATGACATTTTTCACATTATCAGCGCTCAAAGATCAGAAATTGCATTTGCTCAGCGAGTACCCCATGGTACCCAGTCGACGCCATTATATCTTGCACGAGGAACTCCATTTCGTTGCACTCTATCATTTAGCTGAGGATCGACTACCTGATTTTCTTCTGACCTCGGCAGAAAAATATAGCCATTAATTGTCTGAAATTATACTAAAATGTAAGTCGCCTAATAATTAAAATCTAAGAAAATAAATTTAGAATAAATCAAAATTTAAAATCCTCTTAAACTTCCAACTTAAAAAAAAAACTACGCTATTCTTAAAAATTAAAAATCCAAAAATAAAACCATCAATTGAGACAATATCTTCATAAATGTCTTTATTTAAAAAACTAATAAATAAAAAACGAAGGGCTGAAAAAGAAGGTAAACTCAAAATCCAGTTACCTTTTTTTTCTTAAATGACAATGAGAAAAAATCATAACAAAAAACAAGGCAAATAGCAGCATTTTAAAGTTGTCTTCTTCTTTTATTGCGTTCTTTTTTTAGTTTTATGAAAGAATTTAAAAGTGCGTTGTCCAGTCGTTTGATTCTTGGTTTTCTCAATTTTCAAGAATGTGGTAGTTCTACTCATAATTATGCAAGAAATTAAATTTAAATTTTTACTTTTAAAGCTAACAATTTTTCATTAGTTCAAAAACTTGTATTCACCCTGAAAATTTAAGTAAGCCCGGTTAATATTAATATATGCCTTTATGATAATCAGAGGAGAATAGTCGTTTTAGACAGAATAAAGCTGCTGCATCAATTTTGGATAACATATTTTCAAATAGGGCATAAGATTTTCAAAATCTTAGTTGATACAAAAAACAAATTTTAAATGTTTCATTTAAAACAATTTTTTTTCAAAGAATGGATTATACGATCTGATTAATATAAGTAAGGAATAACACCCTGTATGAAAAGTATATTAGACGGAATAATCTGTAATATTCTTCTGATGTTGTATGAAGATGTCACCAAATATAATCTCTAGATGTTAAAATTGTATAATCTTCAGACACTAAGTTGCCACTTTTACAAGTGCGGAAACTTAGCCTCCTTCACTTTCGATTCTGTAGTGTGGTGGTAGCCACTTTCCTGCTTATTGCGTGTTCAAAAAATTAAAATTTGTTTCCATTTCTACTTTTGGGTTCATCTACCAAAAACTAATATACCAGAATTATAATATGGATATTGGAATTTAAAATCTTGGATTATAGATTTTATTATCTCATATTATAAAGTTTTATCATCCAAGATATTATCCTGCCATGTATATTTCTTGATGTCTAGAGATTGTAGTTTTAATAATCTAGATCATTGTCCCATAATTAATAAACCAAGATTATATTCGGTAACATATTTTTTATGATGGGTATAATCAATTTTTCTCAGTGTTTGCACTGTCAAGCTTTATAAATATCGATTTTATCCCAAGTAAAAATGTTCAACTTTTCTTGCTCTTTCTTTCTCAATGGGAAAAAATATATTTGAGAATATGCCACAACTTGATTCTCTAATATTTGTTTCAGATTGTGTTTTAATTTTCAAATTACGGTATGGAGGTGGATGTTCTTCATAAAAATATTTTCCGTGCCGTTTCGCATAAGGACCGTCCCCAGTAAAACTAGGTCGCCACAATTCATCATTATATTCGAATTTCAAGAGGTCTTCTGCGTTTTGTGGTGGCTGGGGTAACGGTGGCTCCGGGACAAGCGGGTGAATGGGCTCTGTATTAGAAATATAAATAATAATTATTTGAAAGATTCGAAAAATCAATTACTTGAAACTGCTGTAATATATATTGAATTATGACTCTACTAACAATTATCGAGAAAATTAAATTTTTTATGAATCTCAAAAATTGTTTAGCCTTTTCGAAAATTCAAAAGAACAAATGTTTTTCAATTCACTACAGGTTTTCTATGCTTTTTTCCATTAAGAGGGAATATTTGCATATTTAATTCTTTGAATTTCAAATTTAGAACATAAAAAATTTTTAGTAATGAAAAGGCAATCAGGCTTTCAACAAAAATAATTGCGTGAACACTGGAATGCACTTCGTTTGAATCAAAATCTAAAAATTTAGTTCTTTTTTTTCTTGAATACTAAAAAGCTTTGAAAAAGTTGTCGAACCAAAGGTAATAAAAGTCTTTTTTCCTCTCGTATAAGTATGAAATTGACGGTAATGTATCCTTGGATTATATATTCCTCGACGTCTCTCTGTAAGAAAAATATAGGTACTAATTATTTCAAAGATTAAAAGAATCCGCAAATCGTAACTACTAAGTTTTACTGAATTTTGAGTCTACTAATGATTCTCCAAGGAATTTAATTCCAAAATTTATTTTTATTAAAGAAAATTTTTTATTGATTTAACCAAATCATATATACTACGAATTTAGGGAACGCCGGTTAATAATAACATGCACCTTCATGGGTACTTTTCTCCGTGTAAAAACTACGTTTTAAAGCATGCCTTAGAGAAAATTGAAAGCAAAACTTTTGAGGGTAAGAGGGCTTCAAAGGTTACACGCCCCCCTCCACATAATAATTTGAGAATCATCATGTGGATTTGAAGTTTAGGGTCACCTCAGAATCCGGCTATGTAACACTTCATAATTACGAAATAAAATTGTAGTTTTACGCATCATTCTATCATATTAGTTTTAGATTGTTCACTAGTTTTTAAATAAGCACCTCTTCGTGTTGGAATGAGATGGTTCTTTACAACTGTTCCAATAACTAGAGAAATAAATCCAGTAGTGCGAGCATGTCCCTTGTATAACTCTATTTCATTGAATGGTGGACTTGATTCTGTAAGAAGAAATATGGAAATGTTTTTATTAACGAAGTTTTTCAACTAAACCAAGCTTACTGGTTCAAAATAAAAATTTCCTGAATACATTCATAAAGTCTTTTAGTATTAACAAGTGAATCTACTCTTTTGTCGTTTTGGAATTAATCCCGAAACCCCTGTTTTTTAGGAAATAATTTTGTTGTATTTTTTTTACTTTAATTCGCCGTCATTCAGCCGATTCTTTGCCTTTTTAATAACATTTACAGAAAACCTCCTTTTTGACGTTCTACAACTGCTAGGGTAAATAATCTATAAATCATTACTGTTTAAGCAGGAGCTATAATTAATTTTTCCCTTTAACATTGCCCATATTTTGCATTCACATCTTCAACTTCACGAGGAGTCGAGCGAGCTTTAAGCAACAAAAAAAACTTCTAAAGTGAAAACAAAAGACAAAAGACCCTTCGTCACTGACAATTTTTTCCCTGAAACCTAGGAATGACAAGACAATATTTTTGTTAATATACCACTAAACATTTTTAATGATATATTTGTGGATTATTCATTTTATCCTGATAAATTTGATATCAAACACGATATTTGTAGGTTTGTGAGAACGTTTAGAACATAAATAGGTGTACATCAGAAAGAAAATATGAAAAAATCCGTCAAAAATTGAGGCTCCGGATGCAAAAAGGAGATATAGTATTATTTTGCTGGAGTGGGGAAGCCTCTGAGCACTTGAAAATAAAAATTCGAAATTTAATTTTGAAAATACATCTCCACATCGTAAATTGAATGCCGCATCTTTTGCTTCTAATGAAAAAAGTTGCAGCTTTTTTATTTCTTGAATTATTGACAAAAACCCGTTTTTTCTCTGATTAAAATAAACACATACAATACAAGATTTTGAACTTTGATTTAAAAAATAATTTTAGGTAAATTTACTGGCCAATTTGACCAGACATTCTTTAGTTAAAGCTTATGCTAGTCACTTTAAAACAATAGTAGGTTTATTCTAAAAATAATCTCTAATTTTTTCAAGTCAAAACGGTCACGGCATTTATATTATGAAATTTTTTACAGCTTTCATAATACGTATTCAGATATAACTTAGAAAAAGCAAATATCATGCAATATTTCAATGATTATTTTTGGATTAAAAAATCAGAAAGTGTATTCAGGTATGTTTACAAATAGAGGTGAGACCGAGGACACGCGAGATACAAGAAAGGAAACGTGTACAGATTCTTTATTTTCAAGAATTTTATGAAGCTCCTGTCTCTAGAAATGGTAACATTTAAATATTTTTATTAGGAAGAAGTAAAAGAATTACTATAAGCCATCATTTTCCATGTTTTATTACATTTGAATTAAAATCTCTTACGTACTCTAAGGCAGAGTTTACTCAACTCGGGGCAACAACTGCTTACCCGGGCGGGCGCAGCTTACACAGGAGATAATCGATCCCGCCGGAAAATTAAAACATTAACAGTTTGCTAACTACTATTTCAATTAATTGAAAAATTTCAAGACAACTTCTTTGAACCTTGCTAACCAACTTTCGCACAGATAGTTTTTGCTGGCTCAAAATTCGCTCGACTCCCGAAACGATTAAAGTTTTTCGTGCACGAATTGTGCAACGCCTCGGAAAAAATTATTAACTTTATTTCAATGAACATTTTCACTTTCTGCTAATGTCAACGGTCTCAAAAGATGCCAATGCATACTTTTCATGAATTTTACTTTACAATATTAAAAAGTGCCTCCTTCGTCGCGAGTTGAAGTGAAAAAGGCGAAATATTTCAATCAGAGAAAGAAACGTCTTTTGTAAATAGTTCAAAAACTAACAAAGCTACAATTGTTTTCATTTCAAGAAAAAGGTGCACAATTAAATTATCAGTACGAATGTGTATTCGAAAAATGAAAATTCGAAACTTCATTCTCAAGTTCAAAGGGGCCTCCCCATACTCCAGCAAAATAATTTTATATCTCCTTTTTGCATCTGGCGCCTCAATTGAATCAAACATTTTTTTGAGCTTCTTTCTGATAAAAATGTTGACATTTTTTTTTCTTTCATATTTTATATAAAACAGCATCTTGTTTTAAAAAATTTCAAAAATTCATTGGCCAAAAAACGTCACCCATAAAGTACTACAACAACACCAAGTTTAATTAAAATCGATGAGATGGCTGCCAGGATTGATATTTCCGACGTAGAAAGCGTCAATTTGGCAAAATAAATGTTTTATCAGAACGGAAGAACATACTTATAGAGTAAGGTAAAACGGTGGAAAACATCGAAACATAGTCGTGTTTCATATCAAATTAATTTCGACGTTAACTATTCATTAAAGAACGCTAATTAGCATTAGCGCGTCAGAGTGGCAAAAGAACGCTCCCGCGAGCTGTCCACTTCACTAGCGCATATCTGTCACGAAGTGCTAGAAAATCCGAGGCGAGAACGAGGAAGTACGAGACGAGACCAGGAAAAATGAAACGAGACAAATCGAGGAATAGGCTCGGGAAACCGAGGCGGAACCGAGGAATGAACGAGGCGAATTGTCTCGGGTCACGAAGCTCTAAATTTTGGTTCTAGTTCTGACCTTGGAAACGATCAACTGTCTTTTTTAGCATAACTCTCGCGCAATCTTTCTCGTTCGGCGTACTCTAGGTCGAGAAGTGAACGCTCAAAGGTCATTGGCAAAATGTAATCTATGGCTATAAGATATACGAAATTATCTCTTGCTATTGTTAGCGACTATCTATTTCTTTTGATCAAGGCTGCTTGGGGTGGGTTGGTAACAGGTATCTCACGGATTCGAGCGTTGTCCAGCAGGGGCAAGGGGTCTTACGGCGAAATTTGTACCTTAATTCGCTGACGAAGGGGTGTGGCTCTGCACTGGTTGGATGAGGAGTGATTACCCCAGGGTTGGTAAAAAACGTTAAAGGGTAGGATTCTGTCCGCGCATTCGGATACAGAAACGTGTCTGGTTGGACCGTCTTTTACTACTAGAGGTGGTTCTAGTGGATTAGGGTGTACGTGATCGTCTTGCCTACATTGACGCTTTTTAAATGCCTTTTGACGTGGTTTCTTTTTAGTGAGGTCGCAATGGTCACCCTCATCATCGGGCGAGTCGATTTCAGGGGCATCTACTATTTGGAAAAAAATCACTAGCTAAATCACTGACATGATCGCGTAGCCGATTCGAAAAGCACTATTTTAATAAACGAAGTTTTATATTATATTATTTTCTACTTACGAACAGAATAAAAAAATATGATAAAATCGAAGAGCAGGGAACAAATCGAAATTCTCATTTGGGTAGAGACGGAGATCTAATTATTGAAAGAATTTTTTTAGACGTTACTAATAAGATGATGAATATGTTTCACATGTACATATACTAGCTATCATTTCATTATCAACAAACACTATTTCCTACATCATAGAGGTGGGGTAGAGTTGAGATAAAAATCGTTGTGTAAAGTAGCTGTTATTGATATAAAATTGAGAAATTTCATTTTATTTCCTTGAAAATCTTAGTCATGGATTTAGAAAATCTGTTTATCACGTATCTCGCATTGTAGAATGAAAGGCTATCAAAATAGCTTGCGAAAGAAATACCACACAGTAGCACAGTATTGTTGTAACTCTATCATAACCACCTAAAACTTCTGACCTTCGCCTTCAAAAAAATTCCTTCAATGCTTGGCATTGTAAATTTCACAACAAGCGAGACATTAATTTTAAATAAAAAACATTTAAATTTAACAAAAAGATGAATTTTCAACAAAATAGTTGGTTCATCAACTGAAAAAAGATTAATTTTGAACAAAACAGTTGTGTTTTCAACCAAAAGAGATGAACTGTTAAACAAAAGAGATGAATTTGCAAACTAAAAGGACTAATTTTTATCAAAAGAGTGGAATTTTAATTTAGGAATTTATTTACTACCATTTTTTTCAACAATAGTAATTGATGTTCAACGTCAACATACTGTATCACAATATTAATCTTCAGATGACAAGAAATTTTCTATGCTAAAATTGTACTTCAGTGAATAAAAGAAGTCACTCTAGTAAAAAGAATAATTTTCTATGTAAAAAAATGCGAGTTCAGTAAATATTTCTGTAAAACTTGTTCACAATAATATTAATTGTCACTAAATGATAGTTTCTCATATCAAAATATTATGATTCAAAGACAAAATCAGGATAAATAGTGTATTCAAAAACCGAAAATGCCGCAATTGTCAGTTTTTTCAATTTACTTGTTTATAAGAATTAGGGCAATAAGCGAATTTAATCCAAAATGGTAATTTTCTTTGTGGATAGAACTTTTTAAATCAAAAAAGTGCACCACAGAAGACTTTGATTGAAAAATTTCTTCGAAAGTTATCGCATCGACAGACTGCACAGTAGACAGACCGGCAGAGAGATATGTTCGTTGAAATCTTGTTTTTAACTCAGGGGTCTCAAAACGTCGAGAATTAGGGGAAACTCGATAGGTTCACATTCACAAATATTTCATCATAAATGATAAGAATGTCAAAATTTAATTTAACAGTAAAAATATAGGTACTTTGAAAAAACATTTGAGGACATTAGTTTTCTCATTAAGGCGAGAAACTTTGCTGTTGGAGCTCTAATCGTATTTTGGATTCTTGAGATATGGATTCAAATGTTTGATTTTCTTGGCATTTTCCAAGTCTTGAATAAGAACCATTTCCCTCAGCAAAAACGGTTGAAGACAATTTCGTAGAACGTCCTATTTCTGGACTATTTATCTATCTAGTGCGGTTTCGTGGGAATTTTGATTATTTAGTTTTCTGATTTTTGTTTTCCATGGCTAAAACCATAACTGTAAGCTGTGGAATGCTGGCTATTGAACCTGGCCCGTATTTTTGGATCACAAAAAAGTGAAACAAGGAAAATTGTATTAAAAAATCTTTTCGAAAGTTAATTTTGCGACTCAGAAGGTCGCAAAACGTCGAGAATTGAACTAATGATAAATTCTTATTCTTTGAAGTGTTTTCATGAGATCATCGAGGTGTACCCTATGCTTTAATATACATTTTCTCAAAGATTCACAAATTTTAACAATTTCATGGCATGTTAGCATTTTACACCAAAAACTTCGTATTTTAAAACAAAACTGATTATAGGTCAAACATTTATCCGTAATGCCCGCGTTCACGTGGCCCGATTTTTATAGATAACAAGCTTTTTTATGTATCTGGAAATCTTATCACTCTCCACAATTTTTTACAGAATTTAATTTGCTGATCCGTAGGAGATAAGTCTTGTCTAACAGGCTCCTTTTATTCAAATATTGTTACTCAAAGACTGTCATATTTTCATAAGTAATATTTTTCAAATCTTAAATTTAATATTATTCATATTTGAGAAACTTATATGTACAACTAATAATTTAGATATTGTTCGATTTTAAACGTTTAGAGATGGTCTAATATTACGAAATCATAAGTGTTGATTTCCAAGCACTATTAATTTGAAATTGTCTAAGGACTAAAAACAGGAGGAACCTATTTTACATTGGACAATTTTGAATACAACCATGGATGATGAAACAATTTCAAAATAGAATCCGAAGCTTTCGAAATTATAAAAATTTTAAATAAAATACAGAACATTTCATGGTTCAATTCTGATATTATTTGAAACATTGTTTCTTGATGATTTTAGGCATTCAAAAGACAGTTTTTAAAGATTGAATGCGGAAAATTTGAAGATAATTTTCTTCTCAATAATCGAGCTTCAAAGTACTTATTTGAATCTTATGTGTTCACTCAAATTGATGTTTGAGACTCTGATTCTTACAGTAGGTCTATACATAAAATCGCTTCATTTTTCCTAAGCCAGCCGTGGTTTGAATTACCCGATTTCTTTCCTTGTACTGACTTATGAAATATAAGTATAATTATTATCTCAGAAGAAACAACCTGGACGCTCAGGATTTATGAGCTGGCAATTAAGATACCGGGTATATATATTTTGATGAAAACCCAGAATATTCATCAGATACAGTGTTAACCAAATTCTTTACTCGATTCTTTATTAACACAATAATCAGTTTTTTTAATAATTGCAAAAAATGGAGATCGTGTATACTGTGTTATTTACCTTGATGGTCATTCTTAATTCTATTGGTGAATATATTACTATAACACATCTATAATTTTTTTAAATTATATATTATCTTCAAAATTTTACCAAATTTTTTCAGAACAAGATTTGTTTGAAATCCTACGTTTCGGAATGCCGGAAATTCCAGTGAAACTGCATCCGTCGTAAAATCTTATTCGTTCCTATCAAAATTTTCTTATTCCATAAGACTTAGTAGAGTTTTATGATAATATATTTGTGGAAAAGTATTAGATTTATCGACGAGTGGAATTCGATAGAAAATTTCAAAATTCCGGTAAATAGGATTTGATAAATGTGTGGTGCATGTAACGTTTGATAGAATTTCAATAAAAAGTTCTTGATAGAAGAAGTATAAGATTTTACAACGTATAGAACGTGATAGATATTTTCGCGATTTCGAGACATAGGATTTAGGAGAGTTTAAATGAGAAAATGTTGGTTAAGAATTATCTAAGAATTCTCGATGAATAGGGTCATACACAAAATCTTAAGATTCCAGAACATTAGATTTGATACAACGTTTGCATTGTTCATATATTTAAGCTTAACTTAAAGGATTTGAGATTACGCATGCACACAATTCGACATAGTTTAATTTTAGGCATATTTCAAGCATATTATTACTCACTTTACTTTTGACTCATTTTAAGAAATAATTTGAATAGCAAAGTGCATAATTACTACCTGAATTAAAATAATAATCATCTTGCAATTTCAAACACTTATTTTTACAACTTTTTCATAAAATTTAAATTCTTACTGTCAACAAATTTCCGACGCAGTTACTTTAAAGTTTTTCATAGTTTAATGATTGGTATGACTTTTCCGTTAGTCTAGAGAGTACATCAAAATAAAAAAATCCTATCCACATTTGCATGAATAAAATTTATTAGCCGTACCAATATTTTTAATAGTTAAATTATTCTTGAAACCTCAACAGGACATCAAATGTCACTTTCCGATAGAATACCAATATCAAAATAAAGTAATGAAAAACAAAAGCATCACTACATGTTAGCTTCCTGCTGCAAACAGAGTGTATTAGCTGGGTACACTTGTACATTATTATTAGTAATGCAAAATCATACATTCTTGAAAAAAATAAAATCGTCTATTTCTTCTTACAGAGATAAGTTCACAGTCGGAATCTTCGCGTGAGGGATTTTCTGTTCCTGATGTTTCTCGTGGCAGCCCATCTTCTTCTTCTCCTGAAATACAACACCCTTCTGCTAGTTCTCTTCCTCCTGCCACACTTCATTCTCCGACCAGACCTTCTTCTCCTGCAACACCTCATTCTCCGACCAGGTCTTCTTCTCCTGCAACACCTCATACTCCGACCAGGTCTTCTTCACCTGCCAGGTCTCCTCTTCGTGCAAGGTCCCGGTCTCATCCTACCAATTACAGAGTTCCAATTACTATTCTCCCTTCCACTGACACACCTGGATATGGACTGGACAAACTTGATCTTATTCGATTCACTTCCTACAAAAATCCGCGCTGGCAATTCAAACTTCGAAAATACACATTTCCTGAAGATAAATCACTGAAACTACAACCAACCCGGGATGTGTTTCTGCCCTTGCCAAATGGAGAACAAATTGTCCTAACAACACTTAATGGTGACGTCTATGCAATCTTGGAGAGTACTAATTTTCTTGCTGGAATATATAAATATAATCATAAATATTACCGTAGAATGCGGGCACAAGTCAACATTGGAAGTGGCCGGAGTACCGCAATGGTCCCAATACAAATGGAGTCAACCCCAGTAGGCAGCTCACGCCCAATCTTAGATAATTATAAAGTAGAGCTTGTAGATCACGGTGATCTGTAGGTTACTTGAGCAAGAAACTGGTTACCGGTATATCAAATCGTTAATATTTGTTTTCAGTTTTTTTTCTAAGTTACTGTTACAAATTACTTTTAATTACGAATATTAATAAAACTCAAATTATTATGTTTTTCAAGGCTTCTATATTTCCTCAATGTCTTAGCCATTCTTTTTCGTTAAGCAAGTAACAAAAAGGACTGTTTCATTCCCGCACAAAAAATATTTTTTAGGAAAAGTTAGTAGAAGTATAATTATTTACGTATAATAATGAAAATCCAGGGAGATATACACATTTTCTCATCTATTGCTAAACTGTAGGAGGCTGGTATCCCTATCAGTATGCACAATACAACCAGCGATTACTCATTCGGCTTTAGTTATGTTACTATGCGCTCCCTTTGTTGACCGAAGTCGAGTGGGACTGACGTTCGCATGAAATTGGTAGACGTGCGTGTGATTCAAATAATGGAACCATAATGCATGCATTCGAAACAGTTTGAGGCGATGCATCGAGAATGGATGTTTGTCATGCTAAAGGGATAAATGATCTCAAGGAAAGGCAATCACAAGAAACAATGCACGTGAAGAAGCCAGATATTTCATGTGTGGCTAATACAAAGAAAAAGGGATGCGACATCACAGTGATAGGAAATAGAGAGTTGAAAAACGGGCTCAAACTGTGATCAGGAGTAGATAGTTAATCATATCGCAGCTAATGAGTAGGTCTAATTATGAATAAAAGAGAAACACAGCA
The DNA here is from genome assembly GCA_932195095.1 of Andricus curvator. Classification (NCBI taxonomy): domain Eukaryota; kingdom Metazoa; phylum Arthropoda; class Insecta; order Hymenoptera; family Cynipidae; genus Andricus; species Andricus curvator. The sequence continues at coordinate 86,024 of CAKNYM010049138.1, forward strand.
TGTCAAGAAGCATGAATTTGTATCTACCAGATTGTTGTAAGTTAGAATGTAAGTGGGAATCAGAAGACTATTGATGATAGCTTTCTACGCTCCAGTTGATAAAGAAAGAAGTGAAGTAAGAGACGCTTTGTGGGACACTTTAAACAATATTGTAGGTAATTGCAATCATGGGGAAATACTCATTCTACTAGAAGATATGTATATATATATATATATATATATATATATATATATCTCCAGATATTTTTTGAGATAGAAGACGTAGATAATGGGCATAAAGTGTATATGGACGAGATATAAGGGGGTAAATGAGAGCAGAAACACAATTAGTGTTTTGTATGTTACGTAATACGATAGTCACAAAAATCGAGTTGTTGGTAAAATGCCAAATAAATGTCCCAGTGTCTGCGATTCAGATCCATTGTCTGTATATAATGTAAAGCTTATTTAATTTTCTAATAGTCATCTCATTGGTATTATGCATGTATATTAAGGGTCATCCAATGTAAATTTTCGTATATAATTACCTCGACATGAATATAAATGCAAATGTATCGATAAATCTATTCGTCTCTTTTTCCTATCACTCGTTTTCGCGTGCATAAACAAGGCACTTCCTCATCCTGATCCTCCTCCTCCTCAATGAATGTTACTATCATTGCTTTCAAATTTATTCAATAACATACTTTTTTTTTATTTCATAGATAATTGTGCAAACATATAATTCTATCAATAATGTAATTTATTATTAATCTAAGATAAATAGAAAATAGATACATTTGAAATAGTCTAAGTTTAAATATTTTTAAGTTGAAACAAAACACACTTGAAAAAATTATATGCAAAAGGACTTACACTAATTGTTGTATTGAAGATTCTGCGAACAGAATATGATCATTAGATCATGAAGGTATACCCTATACTTTATGATATATTTTCATGTTGAGCTCTACTTTACCTGGAAAACGTGGAATTGTCAGCGAATTTTTATATACCTGGAAAAACCTGAAAATGTCAGGGATTTTTTTTTTAAAGTCAGAGAATGTGTTCGCAAGGGTGCCTAATTTTTTTAAAATTTCAATATAAAATTAAATAAGGATGATTCTTGATTTGTAAAAGTAGCTTTATATTACTGCCTTTAATAAATTTGTTTAAAATTATTATTATTTTTTTTTAATTAATTTTGTTACCGAAAAATTCAACTATTCTATTTTTGGTTGAAAACTGATCATTTTCAGTTGAAAATTCAAGTATCTTGTTGAAACTGCATATATTTTATTGGAAATTCAAAAGTTTGTTTTCAGAAAAATGTTGACAGAAAAATCTTTCATAGTTAAAAATTCAACTTTTGTTGAAAAGTCGTCTTTTTTGGTTGAATTAAATGGGTTTTGATTGAAAATTAAAATCTTTTCTGATTGAAATATTAACTACTACATTTTTTGTTCAGAATTCATCTTTTTTGGAATGAAAATTCTACTACTTGGTGGAAAGACCAAACCTTTCGTTAAAAATTAATTTTTACGATTACAAGAGCGATTAAAAAGGGCTGCAAACGGGGAGGATCATGAAATTTGCAGAGAATTATTTTTGGCAATTAAAAATTTTTTTATTTCAATTTTTGTAAATTGAACAGTTTGGCTCTTTGACAATGAAAAGTTTCTTTGACTCGAAGAAATTTCTTTGGTTCAATAAAACGGTTTTTTATTTATATGCAAAATTTTGGATGTTGAATGTATTTTTGAGAATGATTGTTTGAATTTTGAGTATCAATTATTTGAAAAAATACTATGCACTTTTAAGGTTGAACAATAATTTTAAAAACTACATGGAACTTTAAAAAAATTTTGTTCATCAAAATATTTAATTATGGTAGTTATTTAGTTCAGTTAGTTTTTTTTTTAGTTAGTTCAGTTTTATTTATTGTTTTAATTCGGAAATTCTTGAAGTTGTCAGATATCTTATAATTCGGTAATTTTCTATCCCGAATTTTATTACGTGCGAACTTTCAGTCGTCCCAAAAAAAATCTCCCAAAACTGAAAAAAGCATTCAAACCTTCCACCTTATTTTTTGATAATTTAACAAATCTTTAAAAATGTTTTGGAATCTTTTTAAGTATTCTCTTCGAACGAGTTTTGAAAAAAATTATTAAACATTTTCGTAGGAATATTTAAAAAAACTGCAACTATCTTGAAATCTTTAAAGGTTCATAAAAAATGCGAATTTTAAACAAAATAGGTGAATCCTCAGCCAAAAAGAGTTATAATCAACAGTTGTATTTTTATTCTAAACAGATGAAATTTTTTCCAAAAGAGACTAAAATTTTCTGAATTGAAAATATGGAATTCCGAAAACAAGAATTAATTTCTCACCAAACTGTTGATTTTTCAACTTAAAAGGATGAATTTTCTACTCAGAAGATTAACTTTCAGCCAAAAAGACGAATTTTAAACAAAATATTATATATAATAATGAATCTTCGCACAAAGAAATAAATTTAATTTTTGGAGAAATAGGCGAATTTTCTTCCAAAAGGAAATTAATTTTGAACAAATAATGTGACAGGTTGACATCTCAATGAAAAAAGTTTTTTTATGTTAAAAAGAAAAGTCATTTTCAAACTAGAAAGACGAATTTGAAAAAAGTAGCTGAATTTTCAACCCAAACAGATTCTTCAGTCAAAAAAGAAAAAAAAATCAACAAAATTATGATTTCACGAAGAAAATAATATTTCATACAATAAAAAAATTCCGAATAACGATTTATTTATTAGGTTTATTTGTTTTAACGGATTCATAAATATAATTTAGCCAAGCCTGTTGAGAAAATTTAAAAGAAGAAATTCAGAAAATATCTGATAGATCTTGGAAAATCTATCAAAGTTGAAAAATATTTGTAATCTCTCGAACACAAAGTGTCTACGCATACCGAAAAAATTTGGCTATTTGTACCGAAATTTCGGTACCTGTAGCCCCCGCCTATTGAATTCCTAAATATTTTTTGAAATTACTCAAATTATTGCTAAAAATTGTTAAAAATCTTTCAACACAAAAAAATTGCCTCAAAATCTGTTAGATTTTCTTAAAATTAATAAATCTTTTAAAATGTTTTGAAATCTTTAAAAATTCTTGAAAAGCTTCTAATTTTTTTCTTCGAAATCATAAAAAATCTACATTTTGTTGTAAACCTTTTAAAATCTCTTTCTTTTCTAGTTAAAAAGTAAACTTTTTGGTGAAAAATTAAAGCACTTTGTTTAAAATTCATCTGTTTGGTAGAAAATTAATTTTCTTAGTTGATGAGTCATTATTTAAGTTCAAAATTCAACATTCTAGTTAACAATTTATTTTCTTGGTTTAAAATATAACTTTCATGTTAAAGATTACTTTTTTACAGAAAATAAATTCTTTAACTGCAAATTCCACTATTGCATTCTAGTGGAAAATTCATTTCGTTACAAGAATGTGTGAATATCAGGCAATTCAAAAAATTCTAAATTCTGCAACAAAAAATTTTTGGAATTTCTAATTTTTCACTGTTCCTCCATAGCAAAATCTGTAAATTTGAAAGAATTCATAATTGTTGAACGAACATGACATTTTTCGAATTTTTAAATAAAATAATGTGATTTTCTAAATAAAATAAACGCAATATAAAGAAAAGCGACAAGAGAATTGCTTTTAGCTTTTTGAGAGGGACAACTCGGCTCTTCTGAGATTATTCTTATCTAGTCTCTATTTTGTAGAAAATTACACAATTTTATTTTTCATAAAAAGATATTGAAAATTCTCGTCTCAAAGACGAATACTCATTATTCCCTGGCAAATATAAAATCCGAATTCAAAATAATTTAAAATAAATGAAGTAATTATAATGATTATGTTAACATATAAATTATACATATTATATAATACATTATTATAATTCAAATTATGAAATAAAGTAAAGAACTTGGAAATTCAAAAAGATGAAACAAGTCGATAAGAAATGATTTCACCATTGCTTTCTAAAAATATGCTGTATTTATTCACGAAAATGTGTTATCGTCGAAACTGAATTACCTTGAAGTATGATAATAAAGAATGAACGGTTTCCACATTGAATATTTTTTGTAACGGATTCAGTGAATATAAATATTAAATATTTTTATTAAATGAAAGTATTTATTATTTTACAATTTAACAATTTTTTCAATTTTTTAGATTCGGGAATTTGGTTATTCGAAAATTTTTCTCTGTCGACAATTTTACTTCCGGAGTTTTCTACATATAATCGGTGATTTTCAAATTCCGTAAACTCATAAATAATAATTTAATTATTTTAGACGACTGCAAGTTCCCACGTAATAAAATTTGGGATAGAAAATTACCGAATTATGAAATATCCGACACTGTCAAAAATTCCCGAATTGAAAGAATGAACAAAACGAAACTAAGCAAAAAAAAAGCTAAACTAACTAACTACCAAAATTAAATATTTTTATGAACAAAATTTTTTTAAAATTCCATGTAGTTTTTGAAATTATTGTTCAACCTTAAAAGTGTATAGTATTTTTTCGAATAATTAATACTCAAAATTCAAACAATAATTCTAAAAAATACATTCGACATCCAAAATTGTGCATAGCAATAAAAACCGTTTTATTGAACCAAAGAAATTTCTTCAAGTCAGAGAAAGTTTTCATTGTTAGAGAGCCAACCGGTTCAATTCATAAAAATTAAATTAAAAAAAATTTTGAATTGCCAAAAATAATTCTCTGCAAATTTCACGATCGTCCCCGTTTCCAGCCCTTTTTAATCGTTCTTGCAATCGTAAAAATTAATTTTTAACGGAAGTTTTGATCTTTCAGCCAAGAATTTTTCGGTAAGAAAATTAATTTCAAAAAAAAAAAAAAAAGAATTTTTAACAAATTTATTAAATACAGTAATATAAAGCTACTTGTGCAAATCAAGAATCATTGCTATTTAATTTTATATTGCAATACCAAAAAAAATTAGGCAGCCTTGCGAACAAATTCTCTGACTTTAAAAAAAAATTCCCTGACATTTTCAAGTTTTTCCAGGTATATAAAAATTCCCTGACAATTCCACGTTTTCCGGGTAAAGTAGATACCCCGTAATATTATCAATCGTATGCTTAGCAATTGTATATTTTTATTTCTATCAATGTTTTTCATAAAATTATTTTATTTCTATAAATATATTTCATAAAATGTTCATTTTAATTTACTGAGAAAATTGATACAAGAAAGATGGTTACTATTACAATGCATTATCTGCCGGAGCGAACAGAGACAAGAAAATTATATATTATATATAATAATAATATATTATATATAATACTTATATCTTCAACCAAAGAAATGAATTTTAAACAGTGAAGAACAAATTTTCAGTAAACTAGTTCGATTTTCAAAAAAAGATGAATTTTCATCGAAGAAGAATTATTTTCTGAGAAAAAAGTCGAACTTTTAACAAAAAGCGATTAATGTTCAACTAAAAATGTAATAGTTCCATTTTCAGTTAACAAACCTAATTTTCAATAAAAAATATACTATTTCAACAAAATAGTTTAATTTTCAGCAGAAGAAATTATTTTTTAATTAAAATGATAAATCTACAACAACAAAAGAAGTGTTTGACTAAAAAAGTCAAATTTTCAACAAAAAACATGAATTTTCTCCCTAATAGTTGATTTTTTAACTAAAAGAGGTACAGTTTTGAGCAAAACTGGATCATTGACAATTTTAATTGAAAATTCTCAATTTTAACCAAAAAGAAACGAATTTTCAATAAAATAGATAAATTTTTCTCTAAGAAAACTTTTTCAGGCAATACAGAAAGAAATTTTCATCAAAAATATTGAATTTGGAATCCACAACGAAAAATTTTTTACGGAACAGTCGAATCTGCCACCCTCAAATATTTATATTTGTAAACATATAATTTTATTTTTAAGAAAGGGAATGAATTTTCAACCATAAATTACTTTTCAGTCAATAAAGAAAAATATGCTAATACAGAATATCGTAATTTGATTAAAAAAAAAATTAAATTAAAAAATGCGTGGAATTTTGAATACGAATTGAAAAACATGTTATTCAGACTATTTTAAGGTCTGGAAAATAAAATCTTGATAAGAATAAATGCGTTTCATATTCTTGTTTTCTATGCATGATAAACCAATTTTAAATGGTTACAAGGTAACTGTCTCAAAAATGTATGCATATAAGTGGCCCAAACTCAGTATCTCGTCATCAGCATACGAAAAAAGAAAGATACATTGATTTTTTTGTTAAAAGTCTTACTGTCCGATTTTTTTGGGTAAATTTTGAATCACGTTCACGATGAAGCTCTTAATCCTTACTTCAGTGGCACTTTCTGTCGGCGAGTATGAGTGAGGAAATTAAATTAATTCAAGCAATTCATTTTTCGCGGTTATTCCTAAATTTCCAAAGGCGCTTTTCTCACATCTTCACCAATTCTTATTTGAAATTAAAATCTTTTTTGGTTGAAATATCAACTATTACAAGGTTTTCACTAGAAATTTAGCTGTTCCGTTTTTAGTTAAAAATGTACCTTGTTTGGTGGGAAATTATTATTTGTAATTGAATAAACATTCTTTTTTTTGGTGAATATCTATCTTTGTGGTTGAAAATTATTTCTTTCGTTCAAAATCTAACTATTTTTTTTTAATTTCTTTTACTTTCTTGATTGAAAATGGATTTTTCAACTGAAAAAAGTATTCCTATCTTGATTGCAAATTTACCTTTTTTAGATCAAAGTTCAACTATTTGATTGAAAATTAACTTCTTTCGTTGAAAATATATTTTTGTACCAAAATCCAAATACTTTATGGTAAATTCGACCCTTTTTGGTAGGAAATTAATTTTTTGAACTGAAAATGTAGCAATTTCCTTTTTGTAGAAAATGTATCTTTTTTATTCGAATGTCCACTTTTGTTTGGACCGATTGGATTTCTGCCCAATTTTCATTTAAGTTGTGATATTTTAAAATCAGTTTTCAACGAAGAATTTTGCTTACGGAAGACATTCAGTTTTCCCTACCCCCTCAGAAGGAAAAGTACAATTTTACCAATTCACCCCCTCTCCCAATCGTCTTATCTAATTTGTGGATGATCCGTAATTCAAAAGTTTTTTTTTATTCAATAGAGCATAAAACATTTCTATTACTAATACAATCCTTTTTCTCAATTTTCAGGATTCTCAGAAAGCCCTGATTCTACTCATGAAGCAAGACAATTTTTAGAAATAATTTTCGATATAAAGAATACGGTTTTGGAAAAATCATGTAAAACAACTGACCAAACAACTAGGTGGAAGAACATATGAACAGCTTATCGAGATTTTACAAATGCCATGGCTTGAAAAAATCCCCCGAGATCTCCTGATTACAGTTATCAAAAAAGTCTAATCAGGGCAGCACTACCATGCGCGAACTCTAAGGAAGTGGACCGAATACTGGAATACTATAAGCGAAAGTAAGTTTGCTCAATGTTTTATGTACAAATTTCATACTATTCTTCAAATAAAGTTTTTCTCCGCCCCACACTTGTATCCCACCCTTCCTAACTAACTTCCGCTCCCGAGACAAAACATTCTCTCAAAAACTGCCCTTCCGATAACTTCCTCTCTACCCACCCCTCACGGGCCCACTCCTCTTCTACTTCCCCTACCCTTCAATACTGCACACGATCTACTGGGCCTTCCCAAATACACTAATGCTACACATCCCCAACTTCTACAACCTTAAATTCTTTCATATACATTCCTTTACATACTTCCCCCTGCAACCATCTAAGTTCCCCTCCAATAATTCCCTTTCCTTAATTCCTTTCACCCACTCTTAACATGCCTTTCGCTCTCCTACTTCCCTCCCTACTCCTATTGAACCTTTCCTAATACCCCTACTACGCCTTCCCTACTCACCCAGACCCCAAACTTTTTCCCACACTTCCCCCTACTTCTTCGCATATCCTTCCACACCCCAATCATATTTCATACTTCCCGTCCCCAACTCTCCTCTACCCACTCCTCTTTATCCCTTCCTTCTCCTAATGTCCTTCCCATACTTTTCCTACTACCCCTACTCACCCCTACATTTCTCCTGCATCCCCTCTCATCCAATGCTGTCCGTCCCATAACTTTCACTGCGTCTATCCACTTTCCCCTCACTGCCCTTCCCATACCTTCAATTCTGGTGCAGCCCAGCCCCTAGTTTCATTCTGCTCACCCCTTACTTATCCACCCCTCTCCTGCCGACTAAATACCACAAATTCTATACGGCGAATAATAATCTTCTCCTACTACCTCACCCTTACAATCCTTCGCATACTTCCCCTCATGTACTCACCCTATCCATACATTACTACCCCCTTCCACCCACCCCTTTCTTGCCCTCCCATTTTCCTCTCCTACTGCCCCTTCCTACTGACCGTACTACCCCTCCAGTTAAAAAGGTACGGTGTGCACATGAACGAAACTATAGGGGTTTCTACCCGGGACTGTGAAACCCTAGAGTACAGAAAACTCAAACTACTTTCACAGAAATCTACAAATGAATACAATAAATTGCAACCTAAAGAACAGAAAAGTACAACTTTTTTCTATTATTGAGACGAATTTTGTACCTTTTTTGTATTTTTTTTTGTTGTATTTTTTGTATTTTATTGTAGTTTTAGTTTTCTACAAGTATTTACAACTACAAGAATCTACAGGAATTAGGATCTTTATATGATCGCTTTTACCAAAAAAGCTTCTATGTTTAAGCTTTGAAGGAATGTCAGAATATTAAAAGACAATAATGAATAATCGGTTTAAAAAAAAAAAAAAAAAAACTTACGTTTGAATTTTTTTTTCTTTATAAATATAGCAACCGACTGGACAACATATATGTCATTTAGAATTATGTCATTGCAATGTTCCCAATATTTGTCATCCTAGGTCAAAAAATAACAAATTTTTGACTGCAAATAAAAATTGAACAATTGCGAAATAATTGGTCACTGTCATTAAAATTGAAAGATTCGAAATCTTGAAGATGACAATTTTGAACTTTTAAAATTAGTGCTTGAAAAAATTTTAATTCAAACGCTTAATAATTTTCGCGTATAAAATGAAAGCTTTTAAAACTTTTCCATTGAAAATTTCTTAATTGAAATCTGTTAAACTGCAAAATTTATAAATTTTCAAAATTATATCATTTTAAGCAATTTTAAGCTAGACACAATAATTTATACATTAATATTTGTTTTGAAATCTTTTCAAATATTCTCTTAAGAATAAATATAAAATAAATCATTTAAAAATTTTCCAGGAATCTATCATAATTTTATTATCTTGGAACTCGAATTTTTCCTACAATTTTTAAAAAATCCTGCAAAAATAAAAAATAAATACTTAAAAATCATTCAGATTCTTTTTTGAAAATTTTGTAAATCTTATTAAATATTCCTTTAAAATTAATTTGTCAACAGAAAAATTAATGTTAGTTTTTCTAAGAATTTTGATACAAATTTTTAATTTATTGAAAACCTTTCAAAATGTTTGGAAAGCTAATAAATTTTGCGTTCGGTATCTTCAAGAATCTACATTGTTATGGCGTTTTAGATGTGTTGAAATCTTTTTACGTCTTACATTATTTTGAAATCTTTTTAGAACTTCGAAATATATTTTAAAATTATTCGATTATTTTAGAAATTAATAATTGTTCAATTGTCATTTATCATTCAAATTTTTCTTTGAATCTCTCTAAATATTCTCTTAAAATAAATTTTTCAAAATAAAAAAATCATTTTAAATTTTTCCAGGAAACTTGAGAAATTTTTTTATTTTCTTGAAACCTTTAAAGATCCTTGAAAGGCTTCACAATTTTATTTCAACATCTTCAAAAATCTAAATTTAGTTTTTTATTTTTCGACATCTTTCCCAGTTTTAAATTAAGTTCGGATTATTTCAAAACTCACTCAATTTTTTTCCAAATTTATAATTATTCAACTGTTATTGATGCATCAAAATTCAACGATTTTACTTACATATTAAAATTTTTTTAAATAGAACAATTAAAATTGTAACGTTCAAAGTTTTAATTTAACGCTCTGAAATATAAACGATTCAACCCTTTCCATTTTAAATAATTCAGTTTAAAATTGTTTATTTTTAATGTTTGATTTATAATTGCTCATTTCCAATGAAAAGTCAAATATTGCTAAATATTCAAAAAAATGTCTTTTTTAATGAAAAAATTTCAAATGAAATTGGTTAAAACTGGAATATTTTAGATTGAAACAATATTTCATGATAATTCTACAAAAGAAAATATGAAGAAATTTCAAACAAAGAGTCGAATTTTCGACAAAATGGAAATGTTCAATTTTCAGCATAACAAAATAATGTTATACGAAAAAAAAAGATTTTTAACAGAATAGTCTGATTTTCAACCAAAGAGATGAATTTTAAACTAAAATAATGAATTTTTCAACCAAAAGCAAATTGTTGAACATTAAAGCAAAAGACGAATCTTCTGTAAAACAGTTGAATTATGAACCCAAAAGTATGATTTTTCATAACAAAACTTCATTTTTTATCAAAAAATAATAAATCTTTAAACAAAGAAGATTAATTTTGTTCCAAAAAAGAAGAATTTTCAACTAAAAAGATCAATATTCAACAAAAATGGAACAGTTTAATTTACAGTTAAAAATTTTTATTTAAACCGAAAAAAAGAAAGGTATTCTCGACAAAATAGTTGAATTTGCAATCAAAGAAATAAACTTTTTAACAAAAACTTAAAAAAAAAGAAAATTAATTTTTTGAACTGGAAATTTCTCTCTTCCATTCTTGGTAAAAGTTTTATCCTTTCTTAATTAAAAATTCAACTATTTCGTTTAAAATTAATGTTTTTGATTGAAAAATAAGCTTCATTGTTGAAGGTTGAGCTCTTTTTCAACAAGAAATTTTTTTATGATTCATTGATTAAGTTATAAATTTATTGCATTGGTTAAAAATTTAACTATTTAGTTGAAAATTAGTATTTTTTAAATTAAATTATTTAACTGAAAATTTTACTGTTCTATTTTTTGTTAAAAATTGATCTGTTTAGTTGAAAATTATTTTTTTCAACTCAAATTCAACTGCACTATTTTTTATTAAAAGTTGAAGTAAAAATTTTACGGCCTATGCTAAAAAGTGCTATTTTAGGTATCATTCGCAGAACCTAAAATCGCAGTTACGATGGCGGCGTGATAGAAAGAAGCTTTCTTCCTTGGTTGAGGATTCAATTATTTTGTTTAAAATGCTCCTTTTGTGGATGATTTTAACTGTTTTTGATTGAAAATTAAAATGGTGTTTGGTTGGTATACCAATTAGAGGGGAGTGTTGTCCTAAGTCGGCACAGTAAGAGTTTTTGTCGAAAACAGAGGGTAAGCCGGGTTTAATGACAAAGTGAAGAAGTCGATTTTTGCTATTTTTCAAAATGGTGGTCCTAAGCCGGCATCCCCTGGTCTTGAGTCGTTACATCATTTTTTCCGCTCAAGTGCAAGAAAAGGGCAGGTTATGTAAGGCTTAGGAGGAAACGGACAAATTTAAAGCATTTAAAATGAAAAAAACACGTAGAGAATAGAATCAGCGAAAAGTCAATGAGAAAGCATAAAAAAAAGGTGCCGACTCAGGATCACTACGGATGTTTACACTTTTCACGCTATTACGCACACGAAACATATCCGAATGAAAAATCGACTTTATCAGGCGAAGCACACAGAATACAGAAACCAACGCCCTTATTCGATTAAACTTTTCAAAATATTTACACACCTATAGCTGCTTCACAAGAAGCAGTGCCGACTCAACCCACAGTGCCGACGCAGGACAACTCTTCCCTATATTAAATTTCATTACATTGAAAATTATTCTTCTGTTCAAATTGAGAAAAAAAAACAGTTGCAAATAGCGCACAATTAATGATGCTACTGTTTAAATTGAATATAATTTTATTTTCAGAATAAGAGGGGAAAATTTGAGCAAGAGAACCAAAGGATAATATAATTATGACGACTTCTGATCTTTCAACAATATAATTAAAACTTATTCTTCTTATAAACCGGCACTGTGATCTAGTATGAGGTTTAAAAAAAAAAGTTAATTGAAAGAAAAATTGTCACACTATTAAAAAACAAAAATTTTAGGTTAGTACTGTGACCTATATTTCAAAGACAGGTGCAGTTGCTGAAGTGTCGAATTAGTAGAGTTTTTTCTGAGGAGATAATATGTAATTTTAATTCAATGGACAGGAATAATGAAAATTTGTAGAATTTAATTAAGAGTTATTACTGTATCTCAATCTGTCGTTTTACTGTAAAAAAAATTATTATTTCTTTAATTATTATTAGGAGTACCTTAATTGTAATGAATAAATAACAGAGTTGATCAAAAATTTGTTTAGGTAATTTTTATAGACATGTTTTTAAAAGAAAACATATTTAATTTCTGTATTTTTAATAAATGAATAATATTGACTAGTTCTATCTTCTCTTAATTTCCAACTTGTTTAATGTATTTTATAAATGTAATCAAAACACAAATTTTCAACCAAAACTGGGATAGTTAAATTTTCAATTGAATAAAATAAAATTTTATCCGAAAAATGAATGAGTAATGAAATTTTCAGTTAAAAATTAGTTTAAAAAAAAAAACGTGTTTTCCAACGATTGGAACCCGAAACACCTTCTTTTATTATAATGAATCATCGTGAAAGCATTATATTATTAATAATATGAAAGGCTTGAAGGCAATTTTTTTAGTTTTGAGAGATTTTTAAAGAACTTTTGGAAAAGTTCAAATAATTTGGAGAAGATATATAGAAGTTTTGAGAACATTTCAAAAATGATTTGAAATTTGAAAATGTTTCAAAAAATAGGAAAACAAAATGTAGACTATTGAAGATTTAGAAAAAATCCAGGATCTTTTTAAGAATTTTGAAGGAATTCAAGAGAATTTAAATTTTTTTTATATTCCTAGGGAAATATAAAATGTTTTTTTTTTTTGAAGTATTGATTTTATGAGAATATTTAAAGGGATTTCAAAACATTATTTAGATTCTTAAAAAATATCTAGAAGATTTTGAGGCAATTCTTTTTTTAAAGATTTTCAAACAATTGAGGTAAATTCGAATCGTTTTAAAAGATGTTCAATTACTTTGGAAAAAATTTTAAAAATAATTTAAAATATGAAAGCATTTCCAAAATTATCAAAAGATAATCGGGAAGATTTTTAGGCAATTTGAGAAATCCTGTAAGACAAACAAAACTTTTTCAGAAATTTTCTAGAGACTTTTTCGGCATATCTAAACTGTTCCAAAATCTTTTTTGATTTTCTCAGGAAACAAAGAAAAATCATATTTATGTAATCTTAAAAACAAATAGACTCAATATGAAATAAACATGAACGTATCAAAATAATTTTTTTTTTATTTTATCCTCAAGTTATATTTGTGTATAAATCAATGACCCGGAAAAGTGAAAAGTTTTGAGATTATTTTTTTACAGTTTGAACTTCCTCATTGCGAAATGGCTATTGAGACCAACACACAAAAAATGTTTTGTCAGGTTGAAGAAATATTTACTTTGTAAATAAATCCTTTTTTCAATTTAGAAGCCGCAGCTTATGAATAAGGTCATATATTTGTAGGTAATGTGACCTATTTTACTATAGTCATATACTTTTGATTTAAAAATAATATCAATTAGGGGCTAAAAAATTATTTTTTCGATAAAATCTTCAACTAAAAAAATGACTTCGTACCAAAGAGTAGGATTTTCCATGAAAAAGATTTGTTAACCAAGAACATTAATTTTCTACTAAAAAGACAAATAGTTAGCAAAGTGTATTAATTTGCAACAAAACACTTTAATTTTTAACCAAAAAATATCAATTCACAATAAAAATCGAGTGGTGAAATTTTCAGTTAAAAATTAGTTTTTAAGCAGAAAAAAACAAACAAATGTTCCATTAAAGAAATGAATTTTCAACTAAATTGATGAATCTTTAGTTGAATTTTTGACTTTTGAAATTCATCTTTCAGGAGAAAAATTCATTTCTTCAATTGAAAATTTGATTATTTTGATGCAAAATTTGTTTTGTTGAAAATTAATCTTCTTGGTTTAAATATCATCTTATTTGTTGAAAATTTAACTATTTCGTCAAAAATTAATTTTTGCTTGTTTCCGAATATTTAATCCAAAATTTTAGAGATTCAAGCCAAAAGACGAATTTTCTACAAAAAAGTAGAATTTTCAACAAAATAATAGAATTTTGAACCAAAAAAGATGCACTCTCAACTAAACATATAATAGTAGAATTTTCAACAAAAAAATAGATGGATTTTCTTATTAGTTTTTATGAATTTAGTTCGCATATATTATTTCAAAATAAAAAATGGTATCAGATAAGTAATTTCCTTAATACAAAGAATGAAAAAAGTGTCATTGACAAAAAACGAAGTTAAAGAAAATGTTTCTGCTATTTGAAAATCATTTTTTCCTGGCTGTGGATGCAAAAAGTCCGTACAAAATAATTTAATTCTCAACCAAAGAAATGAATTTTTCGGCAAACGGACAACATTTCAACTAGGAAGATTAACTTTCTACCAAAAAAATTGACTTTTTAACGAAAAGATAAATTGTTAATCAAAAATGGAATAGTTACTTTTTCACTTAAAAAATTGTATTTTTTAACACAAATAGTTGAGTTTTTAACCAAAAAAATAATTTTTTCCCACAAAAATAGGATAAGCTTTTCAGTTAAAAGAATTAATTTTCCACAAAAAAGGCAAATTTTCATCAAATTTTGTTTTCCTTCTTTTTTTTTTATTTATGTCCAAAGAAATTTTTTTTTGTTGAGAAAATTTTTTTTTCTTTTTTTTTTTTTAGTTACAATAGGAGCATTTTATGGTGGTTGTCCAAATTTCGTCGTTGGATTCTTGTTTTTAATTTCAGGAATTCTATACAAAAACGAGAATAGTTGAAGTTTCAGTTAAAAAAGTACAAAAAAAACAAAACAATTTTCAATAAAATAGTTTAATTTTTATCCAAGGAGATGAATTTTCAACTAAAATGATAAATGATTTCAAGAAATTAATCAATAACCAAGTAGATGAATTTTGAATTAGAAAGATGTATTTTTTACTGGAAAAATTCATTTTCTGCCAAAAAAGACGAATTTCCACAAACAAACAAAAAACGAATTTTCAACACAATAGTTCAATTTTCAACCAAAAAGATGAATTTTTAATCAAAATGATGACTATTTAAACAAAAAAACAAATGAATTTCCAGCAAAGTATTGGAATTTATGACGAAAACATGAGTTTGATAAATCATTACTTTGTTTAAAAATTGAACTATTTGGTTAAAAATTATTATTTGCTTAATTGATTTTTCATGACGAAAAATTTAAATTTTATAGTTCTGATTGAAAACTGTCTATTCATCGCTGCTCGTCCAGAAATTGCTGGTGGAATACTCTAATTCAGAGAAATTCAAAAGAAATCAAATAAATTAAAAAAGATTCAAAGCAGTACGAAGTAAATCTCCATAATTCAAGTTGAATTCAAAGGAATTCGAGGGAATTCAAAAGAATTTGAGCGAATTAAAAAGAAATCGAGCGAATTCAAAAGAATTCGAGGGAATTCAAAAGAATTCGAGGGAATTCAAAAGAATTCGAGGAAATTCAAAAGAATTCGAGGAAATTCAAAAGAATTCGAGGGAATTCAAAAGAATTCAAGGGAATTCAAAAGAATTCAAAGGAATTCAGAAGAATTCGAGGGAATTCAGAAGAATTCAAAGAACGTTATTAAATCTTCGAATAATTCCAATATATTGAATTTGATATCGCTAAGCTTCATGCATTTTTTTGTATATTATTTTTTTTGAATTTTTTAGATTTATTTAAATTCTTTGAAGTCTCCGGATTTTCCTCGAAGTCCTTTGAATTCACATTAAATTCTTCTCAATTATTTCAACAATTTTTGAATTTACCTTAAATTTTTTTCAATTCTTAATTGTATTCCTTTGAACTCCTTGAATTCTGGTTAGATTAAACTGCCTCTTCTAGTCGTATAACATTTACAAATATTCAGTTCAATATCTTCCAATTTGAAATTACCTTATGATGTATATTTTAATGAAAAAACAATCTTTTTTATCAGAAAAAATGCAAAATTTTCAAAATATTAACGACTTAAAACTATATAAAATGGAAAAGTTAATATGTCAGCTTTCGAAAATAAATAATTTTAAATTGCAAATTTTATAAAAATAGAATTACTTTGATAGTTAAACCTTTGAAATAGAGAAACTTAAAATATTTACATTTTTCGAAAATAACAAACCATTTCCGAAGATACTCAAAGAGTAATCCGTAATAATAAATTCCTAAACTTGGGAAACTTTGAATTTCAACTTCGAAAAAATCATTATTGTTTTTCAGCAATTTATTAATAACAATTTAGGAAATGCTTCAGGGTTTACATACTATTTTTTAAAGTAATTTTAATTTTTTTTTGTAAATATTATAAGTAAAATTAGTTATTTTATTGTTTGTTAGACAATTGGGAATAAGATTTCTAAGTAGAAGAGGTCGATTTTAGTCAGACTATGATTTTTGTTAACTTTTGTTGCATTTGAAATTATTTATTATTTTTGAAAAAATTTAGGTCAGCATTTTATAATTTAAAATAACCTTACATATATTAAAATTAAAAAATAACTATTTTACATGAATAGAAATAAAAACTTTTCGAAATATTGAGAACTAAAAACTATAAAATGAAAAGTTTGATATTACAGCTTCGAAATACAGAATTTTTAATGTATAATCTTATTGAAATAGAAATTGAACTTCCTAATTGCCGGAATAAAATAATATATTCCATTTAGAGTATTATCAAGATTTGAAAAAATAGTCTTTGAGAAAAATAAATCATATTGCAATAAGTAGTTCGCAATAATAAATTCTTAAGCTTGAAAAACTTTGAAATTCAAATCCGAAAATGTAATTAATAGTTTGAACAATTTATTAACAACAATTCAGGAAATCTTTAATGGTATACATATTCCTTCTTCAAAGAATCTTTTCTTGTTCACATAAATATTCAAATTGGAATTGGTTATATTATTGATTTTCAGACATTTTACAATAAGAATTATAAGTAGAAAGGTCAATTTTGTCCAGAGAACGATTTTTTTAAACTTTTCTTGCATTTGAAATTGTTTCTTATTTTTGAAAAATTTGAGTTTAGCATTTTATGATTTAAAATAATCTTTCTGTATATTTGAATAAAGAAAATAACTATTTTACATAAAAAGAAATTTTAGATTTTGAAAATATTAGGAACTAAAAAATATAACATGGAAAAGTTCATATCACAGCTTTCAAAAATGAAGAATTTTGTATTCAAAATCTTATGGAAATAGAATTAATTTGATATTTAAACGTTCTGAATGAAGTAATTAAAAATATTTCTATTTTTCAAAGATAAAAAAAAAATTTCAAGGACAAGAAAAGGTTAGAAAGCAATGTCTGACAAAAACCGACTTCTTCTACTTAGAACTTGAACTTCTTAATTGTCGGAATAAAAAAAAAATTCTATTTAGAGCGCTTACTAGGCCTAACAAATTTTCTTTCGAAAAAAATATTATATTGCAAAATACAGAATATAAAACACTTGCGTTTGAAATTGCTTCTTAATTTTGAAAAATTGTAGTAGAAACGAGTTTTTTCATTTTGTATGATAATTTTTCATTTAAAACGTTTAAAATTTGAATATATTTCATATTACATGCTTACCAATGTGGAAGCTTTTGATTTCAAATAATTTCAGGATCGGAAGTTTTTAAATCAGTTCAGTTCGAATTTCTGCATGTGTCTGAATAAAAATGCCTTTTCTACTTAAGATACCGAATTGGATACAAAAATCAGGTTTGAATGTTTTTAAATTTTGAAATCTAATATTTAGAAGTTTTTCACTTTAGACAATTTTGACTTGTCTTCGATCGATAATTTCATTTTCTTCATGACTTACTATAATTACTCTTTTCTACTTACAATATTTAGGAACAAATCAAAATTGATTAAAAAATGATTTTATATTCGTTTTAAAGACAAAGTATTCTAAACTGTGTATTTTATTTATTTAGATTCATACTTCCAAATAAAAATATCTTTCAACTAGGTATCTATTTTGAAAATTTTATTTGCATTCTATTGTATTCGATGAACGTCATCTGTTGGTCAATTTGGAAATTTTGGTAGCTACGGTAATTTGTGACATTTTTGGAAATATTGGGGAATTTTGCAAATATTCAGTAATTTTTTTAATTTTCTATTATTTAAATTTTTTAAAATTTTTGTTACTTTTGGTAATTTCGAAAATGTTCGTAATTTTTGAAATTTTTGAAATTTTCGGTAATTTTTGAAATTTTGGTAATTTTTGAAATTTTGGATATTTCGGGTAATTTGTCGAAATTTATTGGTCTTATATGGTTAGCTTCAGTTATTTTATTACAAACATTGATCATCATTGAAATTTTGATTTAATTAATTCACTAAAATCCAATAGTTATCAAATAGTTAAAAAATAAGCAAAATGTTCAATCTTTAATTTAAATACAAAAGATTTCAAAGAATTGAATAGAAAAACTAGACTTTCAATGATTTTGAAGAACGAAATTAGAAACTTTTTAAGAAATTAAAAACATTTCAAGAGAATGGAATTTTTTTTTAATTCCTAGGAAAAATTTTAAATGATGTTTTATTTTGAGAAATTGATTCAATAAGAATATTTGAAAAGAGTTGAAAATATTTCTACAAATTTTTGAAATTCCAAATAAATATCTAAAAGATGCAATTTTTTTTTAAAACTCAAAATAGAGAAACGTGTCAAGAGATTTGTGCTTAACTTTTCAAGAACAGTTTTGCTTCTTTGACTTTATTCTTATCTTGTCTTGATTTGGTAGAAAATGTAAAATCTTATTTTTCATAAAACGAAATAAAATTTTTCTCTTGTACAATAATTCAACTAAATATAATTATTATATTAACATATTATTCATATATATTATTATATTAATTATTATAATAATTACAATTATGAAATAAATTGAACTAATTAGAAATTACGGAAGGATAAAAGTAGGCTACAAGAAATAATGTGACCTTCGTTGTCTAAAAATATGATTTTGTTTTCTAAAATGTGGTATTTATTCATGAAAATGTGTAATCGACAATCTGAATTACCTTGCAGCAAGAGAGTAGGAAACAAACTGTTTCCGCATTGAATATTTTTGTTATTGGAATAAACAAATAATCAAATATAAAATAATGCATTCAATAAAAAATATTTCTATCAAATGTATGAATTTTTTTATTTATTTTGTATTATTTTTTGTTTTATAGTATAAAAAATTTTGAATTTTTCTGATTCGGGAATTTTATAGCTTGAAAAAATTTTCAAGCTATTTTCAAGAATTTTCTATTATCGGGAATTTTCAAACTCGGTAATACCATAAACTTTGGGGAATTTTATTAGTCTCGAATTTTTCAATTCTGGAAATTTGAATTGTCGGCAATTTTTCAACTACCCGAATTTTGATATTGCATATTTTCTTTCTCGGCAACTTTGTGAATTTCATTAATTAATTATTAATTTTATAGGACTGGAAAATTCCGAAAAAAGAAAATATTCGGAATAGAAAATTTTCGAAATTATAAAATATCCTACACTGCCAAATTCCGGACACTAGAAAATTCCGTAATTTTAACAATGAAAAAAAAATTTGCAATCGATATTATTTATTCATAGCAGATACAGTAGTTCAAATGTAAAATAGCAATAATTTAAAAAAAAATCTTAATTCAAGTTTTTTTTTTAAATTTGAATAGAATATTTGTTTGGAAAGTAATTTTTTTGGCTGGAGATTCTTAATTCCAGTTCAAAATTCATCTCTTCATTTGAAAATGTTTTTTGCTAAAAATTCATATTTTGTTAAAAATTTGTCTTTTTTGGCGGAAAACTAATTTTCCTAGTAGAAAATTCATTCTTTTGATTGAAAAATCAGGGGTTTGATTAAAAATTAATTTTTTGTTGAATATTCATATTTTTAATACAAAAAAATTTAACTGTCCTGTACAAAACTCCTCTATTGTGGAAAAAAATTTCATCTCTTTGGGTTAAAAAA
Organism: Andricus curvator; assembly: GCA_932195095.1. Taxonomy (NCBI): domain Eukaryota; kingdom Metazoa; phylum Arthropoda; class Insecta; order Hymenoptera; family Cynipidae; genus Andricus; species Andricus curvator. The sequence goes on from CAKNYM010049138.1 coordinate 106,269, forward strand.
ATGCAAATAGTTAAAAATTGAACTTTTTGGCTGAGGATTCACCTATTTTTTTGCAAATTCGTATTTTTCGAAGAATTTTGACAATTACGAAGAGAATTACAATTTTTTAAAGATTTTTAGTGAAATGTAGAATGATTTTCTTTGAAAAAATAATTTTATGAGAATATTTCAAACAGATTTCAAAACATTTCGAAGAATTATTCAAATTCTTGAAAAAATATATGGAAGAGTTTGAAGCAAGTTTTCTCTTGTTGAAAGATTTTTATTAAAAATCGAATCGTTCTAAAAGATGTTTAGAATTTTTTAAACATTTTCAAGAATAATTTAAATTTTGGGAAGATTTTTAAATATTTCAAAAAAGGAAATCGGGTAGATTTTGAGGAAATTTCAATGCACATTTTTGGATATTAAATGTATTTTTTTGTGATTATTATTTGAAATTGAAATAAAAAAAAATCAAAATTTTAAAGTCCTATAAAATTAACAATTAATTAATGTAATTAATAAAATTCCCAAGAAAGAAAATATGCGAAATATAAAATTTAGGTAGTTGAAAAATAGCCGACAATTTAAAATTCCAGAATTGCAAAATTCTAGAATAATAAAATTCCCCAAAATTCATGATATTACCGAATTGGGAAATTCCCGATAATAGAAATTTCCGAGGGTAAAATTAACGACAGAGGAAAATTTTCTGAATATAAATTTCCGAATTCTGAAAAATTAAAAAAAAGTTGAATTATAAAACAAAAAATAATAAATAAATATACTTATTTAATGAAAATATTTTTCATTTAATGTATTATTTTATATTTGAATATTTCTGCATTCCTGAATGCATTTTCTTGAATAAAGAACACATTTTAGAAAACATCATATTTTTAGGCAACGAATGTGACATTATTTCTTATGGCTTATTTTTATCTTTTCGTTTTTTCGTAATCCTTTAAATTATTTCATAATTGTAATTATTATAAAAATTAATATAATAATAATATATATAATATATATTATTATTGTGTTGATATAATAATTATAGTTAGTTGAATTATTACAATTATTTTAAACGTAGATCTTAGAACTGCCAGGGAATGATAAATACGTCTTGTGGAACAGAAAAACTTTATTTCGTTTTATGAAAAATAAAATTGTACATTTTTCTACAAAATCAAGACCAGATAAGAATAAAGTCATATTATGTTATCTAAAAAATCCAAGAACTTTTTAGTGGTTCAACAATTATGATAATTTTTGTTTAAATTTTGCTAGTGTTAAACAATAAAAAGTAAGACATTTGAAAAAAATGCAATACTTTAGAATTTTTTGAAAATGTGCAAAAAACATGTTTTCTTTTTAACCAAGAAAGATAAATTTTCAACGAAAAATGGAATATTTTAATTTTTAGTTAAAGAAATGAAATTTCAACTGAAAATAATGATTCTTCAACTAGAATAATGAATCTTCAAATAAGAACATTAAATTGTACCAAATAGTAGAGTTGTCTACAAAAATAAATTTTCAACCAAAAAGATTAATTTTTCACTAAAAAGACAAATTCTTAGCAAAGTACATTAATTTTCAATCAAACGGTTTAATTTTCAAATAAAAAATATAAATCTACAACAAAAATCGAGTAGTGGAATTTTAAATTAAAAATTAATTTAAAAAAAAGAACGAATTTTCAAGTAAATTGATGAATCTTTAGTCGAATTTTCAATTTTTGTAATTCATCTTTTTGGTCGACAATTCATTTCTTTAATTTAAAATTTTACTATTTTGATGCAAATTTTTGGTTTTTGTATTAACCTCCTTGGTTTGTGTAGCACATTTTTTGTTGAAAATTCAACTATTTTTCAAAGATTCAATTTTCTTCTTTGCTGAATTAATATTCCAAAATGTTGAAGTTTCAAGCGCAAAGATGAATTTTCTACAGAAAAGTTGACCTTGCAATCCTAATATATAACGTTTTTATGAAAAAGGATGACTTTCTACATGATTGTTGAATTTTCACCAAAATCGTCAAAATTTGAACCAAAAATAATGCACTCACAACTAAAAATATAATATTAGAATTTTCAACCAAAAAAATTAGAATTTTCCTATTAGGTCCTATAAGTTCTATTGAATGGTATTGGATAGAATTGAATGGAATTGAATGGGTTTGGATGGAATTCGATGGTATTAAATGGAATTGAATTTGATTGAATTGGATGAAATTAGTTTGGATTTTGGTTATAGCATTTTTTAAATAAAGAAATAAAAATTTTAATTCAGCGAAATTGAATGGATTTGAATTGAATGGAATTGGATTAAATGGAATAGAATTGAATTAAACGGATTTGAATTAAATTAATGTTAATTGAATGGAATTGATTGGAATGGAATGGAATGGAATTCAATTGAATTGGATTGAATGATATTGCATTTAATATAATTGAATTGAATGGAATTGAATTCAATGTAATTGAATGTAAAAAATGTAATTTAATGAAATTAAATGGAATTGAATTGAGTGGATTTGAATAGAATGGAATGAATGCAATTGAATGGAATGTAATTGAATGGGATTGAATGGTATTGGATGGAATGGAATTGAATTGGATGGAATTGAATTAAATTGAATGGAATTGAAGGAAATTGAATGTGATTGAATGGTTTTGGTCGATAATTAATTTCTTTAATTGAAAATTTTACTATTTTGATGCAAATTTTTGGCTTTTGTATTAACCTCCTTGGTTTAAGTAGCATATTTTTTGTTAAAAACTTAACTATTTTTCAAAAATTCAATTTTCTTCTTTGCTGAATTAATAATCCAAAATGTTGAACTTTCAAGCCGAAAGATGAATTTTCTACAAAAAGGTTAAACTTGCAATCCTAATATATAACGTTTTTATGAAAAAGGATGACTTTCT
>CAKNYM010049138.1:109190-203797 GCA_932195095.1 Andricus curvator
AAAAATAATGCACTCACAACTAAAAATATAATATTAGAATTTTCAACAAAAAAAATTAGAATTTTTCTATCAGGCCCTATTAGTTCGGATAGATTATTTGAATTAAAATTAATAGTGTGAAAAGAATCATTTCTTTAACACAAAGAATCAAAAAAGTGTCAAAGTTTCCAGCCAAAGAAAGGAATTTTTAACTAAAATGATCAATCTTACAAAAATTAATATTTGACAAAAAAGTCTGATTTTGGATAAAATACCATACACAAATTTTCTACAAATAATTGAATTTTCTACTAATAGAACAATTTTTAACGAAAATAATGAGTGTTCAACCATAAAAGAAAATTTTTACATTACAGTTGAATTTGCAATTTGACTTTTGAACAGGAAAAAAACTACTTTTTAACGAAATAGTTCAATTTTCTAACAAAAAATGACGAAAAACATTCATTTTCCACACACAAAAAAAAACACCAACGAATTTAAAAAAAAATAGTTCAATTTTCAACCCAAGAAGAGAATTTTCTGCTACAATAATGTAGCTTCTCATAAAATAGGTACATTTTTAACATAGCAGTTGGATTTTCAAGAAAAAAAAGAATTTTCAATCAAGTAGACTAATTTTCTATAAAAAAGTACAATTTTCAGCAAAGGAATAATTTTCAATTAAAAATGTAGTAGTTCCATTTTCAGTTAATAAAGCTAATTTTCCGCCCGCAAAAATATATCATTTCAATAAATTTATATTATTACAATCCCTAATATGCATTGAAATTGACACATATGTATTTTTATTGTCTTCTTTTTATAATTTAAAAAAGTGCGCATTTTCAATGTCATTTTTGACGGTTCGAACAAAAAATACGCATCCTATCAAAAAATGATCAATAAAAACGTTTTGTAGATCTTTTTTAGGTGCACAATTTTTGTCTCATAATTTTTTGCATCTAGCATAGTTTGACCGCAAAATGGAATTTTGGATTTTTCATTATTTTTTGTTCGATCAAAATTAGAATTTTAGATTTTTCAAGTAAATTCAAAAAATTGTTATGATAATATTGTAGGGCTTTTAAAAAGCAACGTTTTTATTCTCCTGACTCATTTTCGTTTTTTTTTTGTATTTTAGAAATCCCATAACCGAAATCCAAACTAATCCAATCCAATCAAATGCAATCCAATTCAATTCCACTCAATTCCATTCAATTCAATTTATCCCATTCCATTCCATTCAATCCAATTCCACTCTATTCCATTCCATTTAATTTCATTGAATTGCATTCAATTCCACTCAATTCAATTTCATCCAATTTAATCCAATTCCATTCAATTTAATGCAATTCCATTCAATTTATTCCAATTCTATTCAATTCCATTCAAAAATACATGCATACATGCAGTAAAAATGAGTGTTTAATTGAAAAAGTCAAATTTTCAACGAAAGACATAAATTTTCTCCCAAATAGTTGAATTTTTAACTGAAAAATATATATTTTTGACCCAAGACGGAATATTTACATTTTCAATTGAAAATTCTAAATTTCAAACGAAACTAAACGAATTTTCAACAAGATAGATGAATTTTTGACCAAGAAAGATTTTTCGGGTAATATAGAAAAAATTTGTCATGAAAAATGTTGAATTTTTAACAAAAAATCATTTTTCAGCCAACAAAGAAAAATATATTCATCCATAATGTTGAACTTTCAAGCCAAAAGAACAAATTTCTGCAAAATGACTGAATTTTCATCCTGAAGAGGTGAGAAAAGTTTTGAAGACAATTGAATTAAAAAATGTGTAGAATTTTGAATTCGAGTTGAAAAACATGTCATTTTGAATGAGTTTAAGGTCTGATGAATAAATCCTCGATAAGAAAGAATGCGTTTCATACGCGTGTTCCCTATTAATGATAAACAAACTTTAAATGAAGACAAGGTAACTTCCTCAAAGATGTCAGTATATAAATCGCTCAAAATCAGTATCTCGTCCTCAGAATAGAAAAAAAGTGAAATTGATTTTTTCTACTAAAAGTTTCACTCCACGTTTTTTCCTTGATCAATTTCAAATGACGTTCATGATGAAGCTCTTCATCCTTACTTTCGTGGCAATTTCTGTCGGTGAGTATAAGTAAAGAAATTAAATTAATTAAAACAATTTCTTTTTTGGGGTCATCTACAAATTGTTATAGGCGTTTTTCTGAAATTTCCAACAATTCTTATATAAAATAAAAATATTTTTCGGTTGAAACATCAAGAATTACAAGTTTTTCACTAAAAATTAAGCTATTCCATTTTTAGTTAAAAATTTATTTTATTCAGTTGAAAAATCACCTGTATAGGTGGGGAATTATTCTCTGTGATTGAGCGTTCCTTCTTTTTGATGGAATTTGACATACTTCATCAAAAATGCATTTTTCTGGTTGATATTCCATAAATTTATTCGAAAATTAATTTCTTTGGATAAAAATTTAACTATTTTGTTGAATATTTTTTTTAATTCGTTTTCTTTTGGTTGAAAATTGATCTTTCAACTAGAAAGAGTATTCTATTTTTGGTTGAAAATCTATCTTTCTGTTTAAAAATTTATTTCTTCTTATGAAAATTTAACTATGTTGTTAAAAATTCTTTTTTTTTTCCTCGTACGAAAATAAATTTTTTAAAGAAAAAAAGTATTCCATATTTGATTCAAAAGTTAACTTTTTATATTCTCATATAGATGAGAAGGTATTGGTTCTATGTGAGGAATAAATTTCGCAGATTTCATCAAATGTCAACGTTTTGAAGACCCCTGAATCAGAAAAAAAGGTTTTTTTTATCACACCGCCATCATTAGTGCGATTTTAGGTACTGTGAACGATATCTAAAATATAACTTCTGAGCCTAGGCCGTAACGTGTTCACTTAGGGTACAGCGCACTATAAAGTAACTGACACTGTGATCTGATTGGCTGACGGACATTTATATCTTTACTTTATGGTGCTATGAGAGCAGTGACCCGAATTTTGGCATGTAGACGCCCCTAGGTGGCCCTTTTGATAGTGTAAATAATTGCAGTAATCGTCCTTCGTCTCAGTAATTGAATGGAATTGCATGGAATTGAATGGAAGTGAATGGAATTGAATTGAGTGGATTTGAATGGAATGGAATTGAATAGAATTGAATTGCATGGAATGAAATTGAAAGGAATGGAATTGAATGGGTTTGAAGGGAATTGGATGGTATCAAAAAGAATGCAATGGAATTGAATTTGATTGAATTGGATTTAATTGGATTGGATTAGTTCGGATTTCGGTTATAGCATTTTTAGAATAATAAAAAAAAACGAAAATAAAATCTTTAATTGAGCGGAATTGAATGGAATGGAATTGAATTGAATTAAATGGAATGGAATACAATTAAATAAAATTAAGGTTTACTGACTGGAATTGAATTGAATGGAATTGAATTAAATTGAATGAAATTTAATTGAATGGAATTAAAGGGAATTGAATAAAATTAAACAGAATTGAATGGCATTGAATTGAATGGAATTGATTTCAATGTAATTGAATTGAATGAGTTTGATTTTAATATAATTGAATTGAATGGAATTGAAATCAATGGAATTGAATTGAATTAAATGGAATTGAATGGAATTGAATTGAGTAGATTTGAACAGAATGGAATGCATAGAATTAAATGGAATGGAATTGAATTGTATTGAATGGAATGGAATTGAATGGGATTGAATTTGATTGAATTGGATTGAATTAGTTTGGATTTCGGTGATAGTATTTTTAAAATAAAACAATAAAACGAGAATCAAAATTTTAATTGAGCAGAACTGAATGGAATTGAATTGAATGCAATTGAATTGAATAAACTTAAGGTTAATTGAATGGAATTGAATGGAATCAAATAAAATTGAATTTAATGTAATTGAATTGAATAGAATTAAATTAAATTTAATGTAATTGAATTGAATGATATTGAATAAAATTAAATGGAATTGAATTAAATGTAATTGAATAGAATGAAATAGAATTGAATGAAATTAGATTGAATTGAATTGAGTGGATTTGAATACAATGGAATGAATGGAATTGCATGGGCGTGAATGAAAGTAAATGGAATTGGATAAAATTGAATGAAATAGAATTGAATTGTATTGAATAAAATTAATGTTAACTGAATAGAATTGAATTGAATGTAATTGAATGGAATTGAATTCAATAGATTTTCATGGAATTAAATGGATTTGAATTGAGTGGATTTGAATGGAATGGAATGAAATTGAATTGAATTGAATTGAATGGAATTGAATGGAATGTAATTGAATGGGCTTGAATGAAATTGGATGGTATCAAATAGAATTGAATCAAATTGAATGCAATTGAATTTGATTGAATTGGATTGAATTGAATTGGATTCGATTAGTTTGGATTTCGGTTACAGCAAAAAAAAAAACGAAAATAAAAATAAAAATTGAGCGGAATTGAATGGAATTGAATTGAATGGAATTGAATGAAATTGAATTTGATGTGATTTAATTGAATGTAATTAAATTAAATTGAATGAAATTGAATTGAATGGAATTAAACAGAATTGAATAAAGTTAAACAGAATTGAATAGCATTGAATTGAATGGAATTGAATCAAATTAATGTTTATTGAAAGGAATTGAAAATTAATGTTCATTAAATGGAATTGAATTGAATTCAATTGAATTCAATGTAATTGAATTGAATGAGATCGAATTAAATGTAATTGAATTGGATTGGATTAAATGGAATTGAATTAAATTGAATGGAATTGAGTTGAATTAAATAGAATTGCATGAAATTAAATGGAATTTAATTCAGTGGATTTGAATAGAATGCAATGCATGGAATTAAATGGAATTGAATTCAGTAGATTTGAATAGAATGCAATGCATGGAATTAAATGGAATGCAATTGAATTGGATCGAATAGTATTGGATGGAATCGAATGGAATTGAATGGAATTAGATGAAATTGAATGGAATGGAATTGAATTGAATGGATTTGAATGGAATTGGATGGTATTGAATGGAATTGAATGGAATTGAATTTGATTGAATTGGATTGAATTAGTTTCGATTTCGGTTATAGCATTTTTCAAATAAAAAAATAAAACGAAAATAAAAATTGTAATTGAGCGGAATTGAATGGAATTGAATTGAATTGAATGGAATTGAATTGAATGGAATCGAATCGAATGAAATTGAATTTAATGTAATTGAATTGAATGGAATTAAATTAAATTGAATGGAATTGAATTGAATGGAGTTGAATTAAATTAATGTTAATTGAATGAAATGGAATTGAATGGAATGGAATTCAATGTAATGTAATTTAATTGAATGATATTGAATTTAATGTCATTGAATTGAATGGAATTGAATTAAATTGAATGGAATTGAATTAAATTGAATGGAATTGAATTAAATGGAATTGAATGAAATTAAATGGAATTTAATTGAGTGGATTTGAATAGAATGGAATGAATGCAATCGAATGGAATGTAATTGAATGGGATTGAATGGTGTTGGCTGGAATCGAATGGAATTGAATTAAATGGAATTGAAGGAAATTGAATGTTATTGAATGGAAGTCTAGAGAAATCGAAAATTCAAATTTTGATCGCACAACAAATAATTAAAAAAAAAAAAAAAACGAACGATGCAAGATACGAAAAAGATAACAAAACAAATATTACTCAACTGAAACGAAACTAAAAATTTTTCATGAATCATTTTTTGATAGGATGCGTAGTTTTTGTTTTAATCGTGAAAAATAACTTAAAAAGTTTGGAAATTTAATTTTTGTAAAAACGGGCCAAGCTACGAATAAAGATAAAAGACAAAAATTATGTACCCAAAACACATCTACAAATTGTTTGATAATCATTTTTTGATAAGACGCGTAGTTTTTGTTTTAATCGTAAAAAATAAAATTAACAATGAAAACATTAATTTTTTGGAAAAACAGCACAAGGTACGAAGAAAATTAATACACAAAAGTTCATGCAACAAAGATCTACATATTTTGTATTAATTATGTTTTTAGGTTGCGTATATTTTTTAAATCGTGAAAAATTACCTTGAAAATAAACAGATTAAGTTTTTGGAGGAACGAAATAAATGCAATAAAATTTTAATGAAGAAAATTGTTTTTTTAAAGGGTGCGCACTTTTTTCAGTTATTAAAACAAGACAATGCAAAAACACATGTTTCAATATCAATGCATATTATAAATTGTCATAATATAAATTTATATAAATGATACAGTTTTTAGGGTAGATGAGAATAAAAATTAGTGCAAAATATCAAACAAATATTGAAGTAATCACGAAAAATAAAATTTTAATTTTTTTTGTAATATCTAAATAAGCAGCCCAATCACCAAATTAAAGTTATATAATTGGTCGAAAAAGTAATTTTTTACTGAAATTCGAACTATTCCATTTTTGGTTGAAAATTAAGTTTTTTTATTTAAAAATTTAGCCAGAAAGTCAACCATCTTGGTCGAAAATTGATTTAAACTTTATAGTTTTGATTGAATATTTATTTTTCACAGTATTGCATTACAAATTCATTTCTTTGGTTGTCAATTTAACTATTTTGCTCAAAAATTTTTTTTTTTGTTTTTGGAAAATTAATTTTTAAACTAAAAATATTACTGTTCTATTTTTGGTTGCAAAGCACTCTTTTGCGTTAAAGATTTATTTCTTTGTTTGGAAATTTAACTATGTTGTTGAAAATTCGTTTTTGCTTTCTTAGTTGAAAATTAATTTTTTAACTGAAAAAAGTATTCCTTTTTTTATTGAAAATTGATCTTTTTCAGTTCGAAATTCAACTATTGGATTGAAAATTAATTAATTCTGTTGAAAATCCTCCGTTTTTGGTAGGAAATTTTTCATTATCAAAAAAAATAAAAATTCACCAAATCCCCCAGCCCCCTGAATCGTCTTACCTAACTGCTGGATGATCCCTAATTTAAAAGCTTGTTTTTTTAATAGAGTATCAAACGTTCCTATTAATAATATAATTTTTTTCTTTGAATTTCAGGATGCTCAAAAAGCTCTAATTCCAATCAAGAACCGGAAAAAGGGTATACCGCAGACCAAGCTTTAAAAAAATTGTTCAATATAAATCCTGCGGAAACGAAAGTAGCAAGTAAACAAGTTAAAGACGACAATGCTAGGATGGACAACGTAGGAGGTGCTCTTCAAAATCTTTCAGATGCTATTCTCTCAGACGAGGACCTGTCAGCTGATGACTACAAGTTAGCAAAAGATGTCATCAGAGCAGCGCTACCACACGCAAGTGATAAGCAATTCAAAGACAAACTGAACTTCTATAAGAAACAGTAAGTTCGTTTAATGTTTTATATAGAAATTTCTTACAATTTTTTAAATAAAGTTGTCCTTCGCACCACAATACCTACTGGCACTTCCCAAATACACCTACTATGCATCCCTAACTTCTACACCCCTGCATTCCCTCGCATACATTCCTTCAGATACTTCCCCCTCCAACTGCCTAAATTCCCCTCCCGCAATTACCTCCCACCCACCCTCATCATGCCTTCCCCTCTCGTACTTCACCGTTCCCTCTCCTACTTGACAGCCCCCTCTCCTACTGAACCTTACCTAATACCACTACTACACTTTTTCTACTCCCCCAAACCCTAAATTCCTTCGCATACTGCTCACCTACTTCCTCGCACATCCTCCTATACCCCACTCACATTCCATACTTCTCCTCCTTAACTCCCGTCAACCAAACTTTTTTTCTCCTTTCCTCTCCTACTGTTCTTCTAATACTAACCCTACTACCCATGTCCTACTTCCTTACCCCTACATTCCTCTCACATACCCTCCCATCCAATACTGTCCCTCCTCTAACGTTCCCTATGTCCATCCCTCACTTTCCCTTCCATCCCATACGTCTGTACCACTACAGTCTTTTACATACAACACCACCTTCCCCTTACAGCTTCTCCCATGAATTCCCTTCGGGTACAGTCCCTCCCCTAGTTCTCCTCTGCCCACCCCTCTACTACAGCCCTTCCTCTGCTAACCCTACTATCGTTAACTCTCTTTCCCTACTACCCCACCACTACATTCCTTTGCATACTGCCCCTCTTGTACTAACCCCATCCATACGTTACTGCCCTTTTCCACCCACCCCTGACTCGCCCTCCTATTCCCTTCCCTACTGCTCCTTCCTACTAACCCTACTTCCTCTCCTGGTAAAAAGGTATCTTGGGCACCTCGTCGAAACTATAAGGGCTTCTACCTGGGTCTACGGAAACATATAAAATAAAGAAAATCATTTTAATTTAAATAAAAAATTGTATCGCAGCAAAAAATAATTTCTTTGAATAAAAAGAAATTTCTTTCAATAAAAAAAAAATTGCTTTAAATCAAAGAAAAGTTTGTGAGAGATAATGAATATTTTTCTATGATTCAAAGAAACTTCCTTTTTTTCTGTTGAAGATTGAACCATTTTGTTGAAAATTTGTCTTTTGTGAATGATTTCAATAGTTTTTGATTGAATTTTCAGACATAAGGCAAACCAATGAAGTGGATAAAGAGAATGGCAAGTGAACAAAAGGATAATACACATATGACGACTTCTGATCTTTCTACAATTTAATCATAACTTACTATTACTTTTAACTTATTTTAAACTATGGTCTAGTGTGAGGTTTCAAAAAAATATACCTAAATTAATTTCAAACAAATTATTTTCACGCTTTCCTCTGGACCACAGTCAAACTTAAGTCCCCTGTGCTATAAAGGGGTTTTCTGCGATTTTTCTTGTACACTATACAAAAAAAGTAAAAAAAATAGTTGAAAAATTAAATTTTTTTCAATTGTATACGAAACTATTAAAGATATTTCAAAGACGTGGCATGTAGCATTCAATAAAAAGTTATTACTTTATCGTAATCTGTCGATTTATTGTAGACAATTTCTTTTTTCAACTATTATAAGAAGTACCTCATTTGTGATAATCAACTAACAGAGTTTATTTGTGCTGATTAACCAATAGAATTGATAAACAAATTAGTCATAAAATCATTATAAAGATTTTTACAAACAAAAGCATAGATTTGTCATTTTTAAATACAAAAAAGATATTTTTACTAAAATTAACCGATAAAAACTTCATAGTGATTTTGAAACTGAATTTCAGGCACAAAATAACATTTTTTGTAATTTTTAATCACAATTTATGTAAAAATATCTCAATCTGCCGGTTCCTCGAAGAACCAAACTTTTTTTCTAATTATCGCTGAAACTATATTATTTTTGCTAATTATTCGAATGAATTGATCAAAAATTTATTTATATAATTGTTACAAACATTTTTATAAGCTAAAAGTTATATGTACAATTTATCAATACAAAAATACCTTTTTTCACTAAAATTATCTAGAAAAAAGGAATTAGAGTTTTCAAAACTAGAAGTCAGGCAGTAAATAACAATTTTCTTCATTTTCAATAACAATTTCTATAAACTAATATCCAAATATGCTGTTAGCCGTAGAAAAAACAATCTGTTTTTTTTCATTATTGTTGGAATTTCCCTATATTTGATCATTAGACAAAATGATCATTCTTAAATTCATGTGTATGATTGCTATTAATATCTTCGTGTATTTGTAATTTTTAAATCTAAAGAAGCATTTTCTTACTCAAATTATCGGATAATAAAGCCTGAGTGCTTTTAAAACTGGATATGAAGCATTAGATAAAAATTCTCGTAAGTGTTATCAACAATTTTTAAAAACACATATGTCAATTAATTAAATGATGAATTAATTAATTAATAATATTATTGATGAAAGAAATCAATTAAATCCCTCGAAAATCATATATTCAGGATATACAATTGGAAAATCGGAACAATTAAAAAATTCTTAAATTATAGAATGAAAAATAGTAAATCAAATACTTTTATTTGGCAATACTAGTCTAGGCAGCAATAAGAGTCCAATTCTCTCCTTTGCTGCATACGATATTTTCCATGAGACAGCCGAGCCGAACTCTAATTTTGGTAATTTTAGACATTTCTGGTCAATTTGGAAATTTCAGTAAGTCAGGTAATTCATGACATTTTTAGAAATTTTGGTATATTTTGGATATATACACGGGTAATTGGTCATTTATGGTAACTTTGTTTATGAGCAACCTTACATGAATTACCACTTTTTTTAAATTTCCAACCGGCAATTTGCACATAAAAAAAACTGGATTTTCTAGTAGAACCGATTTTTGGTCCCAAGGGAGCTACAGAAAAAGGAGCCTTTCCTGCTGAAAAGGAACCTAACATGATAAAGGGTTTCTAAAGAAACTCAAAGTAGGGATTTACATCGTTCTAGGTTATGTGGCGTCTGGATAAATAATTGAATTACGTCACTTACGTAATGTTTTACAAATCCTCCTTTTCCTCGACGTTCATCAGTATAGTTAAGAAAACTCAACTATATTGATTGTTTATCGAAGCGGGATTGAGGAGAAACAGAGAGAGAGAGAGATTTTCACTTGATTTATATAATTGAATATTTATTTAAACTTTGTTGCTTACAAAATGTTATCATCATAAAATATTTCGGTCCCACAGAGATTCGTCAGATCTCCAGCAAATATGTTCTTTCCCAGGAAAAGCAGCTTTTAAAAAGCAGTAAAGAATGTGAGAATTTAATTGATAAGAAAAAGAGAGAATGAAATTGAATTAGCTTAGAACAAATGGGTACTCACTCAATTTATTGATTTTGGCTCTCGTACTCCAGTGCCTCGAGAATATTCAAAATTTGATTGTGAAATCTTTGGCTCACTTCCAGTGATTTTCGTAGAGAGGGCAAGAGTTCATTGAAAAATCCAATGGGCGGGAAATTTTGATGATAAACTGAACTGATGATTTTTTCCAAGAGAACGATGTGTAATATGGAGTCCTTGCGGCAGAGGAGTAGGGTCTCCAGTGTTACCGATGAAGTTGGAGGGTTCATCGATTGTTGCTGGAGAAATCTTCTCCTGACCTCTTCCAGGGGTGATTGGGATCGGGGACTTTAAATTTTAATTCGGATAACACACACCTTATAATTATTTTAACTAGAATTAATTCACTTATTATTAACTTCCACTCAATCCAATATTGTGCACTCTATTTATCCGACGCGATACAATTTTTATTTTCGCAACACATAATGACATTAATTGAAGACGGAAAAGAGATTTGAACAGGAGACTGACTGAACTGATGTATTCAAGATAAGACGGCGAAATTCTGACTTATACACGACAAGACGACGGATATTACACTAGAAAACAGATATGTTCAAGATAAGACGGCGGATTCTAAACTCGAAAACAGGTATGTTTAAGATAAGACAGCGGATTTGAAAGTGACTAACTTTTGTTGATGGTGGGTCAAATACTTTTTCGCTACAATGTTAGAAGTTTAATGTTCCGTACGTTTGATTTCCCTAATTTACTATTTATTTCTGGGCGCGCTCCTCCCTGAGTGTTCTAGCTAATCGCTGATTAAATACAGTTTTATTGAAATTGCCTTGGTTAGCTATTTATTTTGGGGCGCGATCCCTCTTGAGTGTTACAGTTAATTCTTGATTAAATAGAATTTTTCTTTACAATTAGGTTACGCAGTTAAGCTGGCGGTACATGGGTAATTTCGTAGACATAGAATGCTTTCGAACAGTTGCATTTGGTAGAAAAGAAAGCATTGATTTTTAGCTGGAGTGACAGGATGTCACAGTTATAATAGTGCCTTTTTGTTACTTCAGCCTTGATTCACTTCAAAGAGATGTTTTTGATCCAGTTTTTCATGTAACATTCCGAGTGCAAAGGGTATATGTAACTGGGCACGATGCGCTTGGCAACTCATTCCGAAGCGCTATTCGCGCGGTCCGACAGACGAACGCCATAGGTGCGCTTAAATTTCAACAGTTATGAAACTTTTTTTTAATGTCAGGATTCCTATTCTCGGCTCCTCTTGCATGGGATTCCTAATTTCTCTAAAGACTTCCCTTCGATATTCTCGCTACTGCCACGCCAATTAAATTTTTAAAAATCCGAAACAAAAAATAAAGCACTTCGAAACATTTGGGAACCAAATCCCCTTTGTTTTTAATTAACAATTCCGTTGTCCAAAAATGTCATTAACTCATTTGCTTGTACCTAGATTTGATCAACAGAAAGATGCAATTTCAAGTCTGTAGACAAAGATCATGAATATAGAAAATACGCATATCTCGACACCCGATAATCAAGTTGTATAAAGAATTTCGAGAGAAGTTTAAAGAAGCTAAAGTAGTTCCGTCGTAGACAGCCGTTACAGTGACATAGCAGAATATTTACCAAAAATTGAAGTTCCAAAGAAAACAAGTGAAATCGAAGAATGTACTCACACAAAATTAACTGAATTCAGTGGAATCTTGTACATTCAGAAAAAAAGGAAATTAGAATATGTAAGTAATTTTTTTTTTTTGCGCATAAAATCATATAAAGTGATGAATGACCTCCGCGCAAAACCCGGTTGCGAGCACCAAAACAAAACAAGCCGAATTGGAGAAAAATAAAACAGATGGCGGCAGGAGGGAATGGAATAAAAAAAACAGAATCTTTTTCTCAGGACTTCACAAAATTTTTTTTTTTAATTACAGGTTGAGATTGAAAATACCGTTTTCAATGAAGTTCTGATGAAGCAAGAGGGTAAATATGGGACGTACAATCCCTCATCACCCTTCTGGGCCCCCCTGAAAGTTTTTAGATGTATTAAGTACAATTCTTTCTCATGCGGAGAAGATGATATTTGCCAAAATGCGTGCGGGACCTGAAATCTGGAATGGAATAATTGGTACAAGGTCAGAGGCTTTATGAAGACAAAACCCACTTCAAACCCATGCACGGAAAAAATGTATCCGGTTCATCACTTTTTTTTTACGTAAATAATCACAAAAATATTACGAGTGATTGGGAAAAGATTCTCAGAGCACTCACGAGCTTGCCCGACAAATCTGGAAACTGGAAAGTAGGTTCGCCTGTACGTGGCCCGCACACACGCTCGCCCAAACGCGCGGTGTATTATTATTAAAGTAGTTAAATTGAGCTGGAAAACAAAACAAGAAAAATGTTCATCCAAACTGTATTATAAAAAAGGAAATGGGGGTTGCATTATCAATAATATTATAAAATAGGTTGTGATTTTTCTTGTTATTATTTCAATTATACATATAAAAAAAGGGTGTCTGAAAATAGTTTTACCAAAAATAAAACAAATGCATTATAAAAAGAATCCAAAATTCCTATAATTTTAGACCATAAAGAGAGAGACCTTAGAAGTAATTTTTGTTAAATAAAAAGTATACATACTATTTTTCACGAAATGTATGCGTCAAATTAAAAAAAAAAAAAAAACACGTCATTAGTTTTAAAGATAAATGAAAAGTTGTTATGCAAACAGCTTTTCTCGTTGGGTGAGGAATGTCAAATATTCTGTAGATAAAGAATTCTGAGAAAATTCAGGAATAATGTATGGCTATTTTCTGATCAATTTTTGCAAAAAAAATGTTAGATTTGATAATTTTCTTGGTTTCTATTGAGTTTACGATAACTCATAACCAATTTAAGAGATGTGGAATCACCAACTATAATCTAATGGATGAATTTATTTTACAGAATTCTAAGCTTGTTACCTGAAAATTAGGAAAATTGAAAATAGTGAATTTTACCCAGCTGCAAAAGTGGCCATTAAGGGGTTAAATGAAGAAATACATAATTATATAAACACAACCGGAGGAAGGCGCGCGCCGACTTGCCATCGAGGCGCAACGGATCGCAGCTGCTCGAGCGAGGCGGGCCGCGGAGTCCCGACGGATAGCGGAAGAGAGAGCGCGACAAACCGCCGAGGCTCGGCGACGAGAAGAGGAGCAAGAAGGACGAATTTTTACATTTTTGGTTTAAAATCTATCTTTGCCGTTGGTTTATTTCTTTGTTTGAAAACTTAACTATGTTGTTAAAAATTTGTTTTTTCTTTTCGTATGAAAATCAATTTTTCAATTGAAATTGTAACTAATCTATTTTTTAATAATAGATTTAATGCTTTTACGATGATTCATTATAATACATTTAAATAACAAATTTAAAGCTTTTTCGGGTTTCAATCGTGTGCGAAACTGTGAATCTTGCCGACGTTTCGTGAACATTGCAGTTCACTTCTTCAGGGCTGACCTTCAAGAAGTGAACTGCAATTTTCCCGAAACTGTTCACGAAATTGTTCATTTCTCATTTGATTTTTCTTAACTAAACATTTAAATTTTATAGTTTTGATTCAAAATTGACGTTTTACAGTATTTGGTTGAAAATCCCTTTCTTTCATTGAAAATTTAACTATTTTGTTGAAAATTTTTGTTGTTGAAAAATTATTTTTTCTTCAACTGGAAATGTTATACCTTGTTTGGTCACAAAACTGTCTACACGTGATTACCACCCCTCACCTACTGGTTATTTCCAGATACAACTACTACACATCCCTATCTTCTCCAACCCTACATTTCTTCACATACTACCCCTTCAACCACCTAAGTTTCCCTCTAATAATTCCTCTCCCCTAATTCTCTTTTACCCACTTTAAACATATGGCCCCCACTATAACTTTCACTTTGCCTCCCTCTCCTGCGGACCCCTCCCTAATACCTCTACCTTTTAGATAAGCATCACAATTTTCCCTCACTGCCCTTCCAATTACTTACCTTCTGGTACAGCTCCTTCCCTAGTTCTCCTATGTGCACCCGTTACTTACGCACACTTATCCTGCAGCCCTTCTTCTACTAACTCTACTATTACTGCACAGACTCTTTTCCTCCTACGCCACCCCTACATTTCTTCACATACTACCTTTTCAACCTCGTAAATTCCCCTTCCTTAATTCTGTACCAGCCTATCTTAACATGTTGTCTCGTCTTCAACTTTCCTTTCTCTCTCCTCTCTTACCGACCCTTCCCTCATACCCCTACCTTTTACATATTCATCCCACTTTTCCCTCAAACAAATAGTTTAATTTTCATCGAAGGAATTTGGTTTTTAACCAGAAATGATTTTTCAGTCAAAAAAGAAAAATATATTGAATTTGAATGCTGAACTTTAGATACTAAATAACGAATTTTCAGCAAAATGATTGAATTTCCAACCCGAAAATATGAAAAAGATTTTTGGTAGCAAAAACAAGTAAATTTAAAAATGAGTGGAATTTTAAATTCTAGTTGAAAAACATGTTATTCGGAACAAGTTTAAAGTCTGGTAAACCAAACCTCGATAAGAAAAATGCATTTCATACACGTGTTTTCTATTCGTGATAAACAAACTTTAAATAGAGTCATGGTGTTTCTCTCAAAGTATGTAAATGCCCCAAAATCAGTGTCTCGACATCAGCAGAAGAAAAAGTACATTCATTTTTTTTTGTTTCTTAAAAGTCTTATTGTGTGATTTTTCTGGGTTATTTTTTAAATGCGTCCACGATGAAGCTCTTAATACTTACTTTGATGACACTTTCTGTCGGTAAGTATAAGTGTAGAGTAGGGTGATTTTTTTGTGACTTTTTTTTAAAATTCAAGTTGGCACTTCTACAAATTGTTTCTTTTCCTGAGAAAATGACCTCTAATTTGTTTCAGAATTAAAAAAAATATATTTAGAGGTCGCTCAAGGCCATTTTAGGGCAAAAATGCTCAGTCCTAATTAAATTTAGGCTTTTCATTCATTATTCATTTCCAACGTGTATGAATTGTGTGCCTCACAATTCAATATTGCACTCCGATTTTTTTCAGATTTTTACAATAACATTCAAAGGTCACCCAAGGTCATTTTAGGGCAAAAATGGCCATTCCTAATTAAATTGACGCTATTTATTGATTATTCATATCTGACGCGTATGAATTTTGTTCTCTACAAGTCAATATTGCACTCAGATTTTTTTCAGACTTTTACAATGACATTCAAAGGTGTCTCAAGGTCATTTTCTTAATAAAATGTTGATTATATTACATTTTCTACAGTTCTTTTTGGAGAAACAGTGTCAATTCATTCATTGAGGCAAAAAAATTAGTAAAAAGATTTAATAAATGCGTTTAATATTACTTTGGGGTCACTCAAGGTCATTTTGCGAAAAATGGTAATTCAAAAATTTTTTCTTTTTCATGCTAGTTATTTTTTGTTACTTTTGCTTCAAATTAAAAATAGAAAATGTTAAAAACAGTATGGTATCGAAGCCTTATTAATATATGATCAAGTTTCGTTTTCAAATTGTAATTCCGAAGAATCAATTATCATACGTGCAAAAGAAGTGGTCATGATTTACATTTTAGAAAAAAAGAGGAAAACTTAGTTGGCGATAAACTTAAATCTAATATGCAAGTGTTAGCAATGTTTTTCCATTATCAAAATTTAAAAAATGCTCATTTTCTTCGAAATGACCTTGAATGTCCTTCAAATAATATGACAAACATTTATCAAACAACTTGACTATTTTTCTTTTGTCGAAATTAATAAATGGACACTGCTTCTCTATAGAAAAAAAAAACTAGAGGAAATTGCATTGAATCAACATTTTATTAAGAAAATGACCTTGAGCGACATTTGAATATCATTGTAAAAATCTGACAACAAATCTGAGTGCAATATCGAATTTTAAGAAACAAAATTCATGCGCGCCAGGAATGAGTAATCAATACATAGCGTCAATTCAATTAGGAATGGCCATTTTTGATCTAAAATGGCCTTGGATGACCTTTGAATGTTATTGTAAAAATCTAAAAAAATCTCAGTACAATATTGAATTGTGAAGAACACAATTCATATGCGCCAGATATGAATCATCAGTAAATAGCGTCAATTTAATTAAGAATGAACATTTTTGCCCTAAAATGGCCTTGAGCGACCCTTGAATGTTATTGTAAAAATCTGGAAGAAATCTGAGTGCAATATTGAATTGTGAATAGCACAATTCATACGCGCCAAGAATGAATAATCAATGAATAGCGTCAATTTAATTAGAAATGAGCATTTTTGCCCTAAAATAACCTTGAGCCACATTTGAATGTCATTGTAAAAATAAATAAAAATGTCTGAGTGGAACATCGAGTTTCAGGGAACAAAATTCATGCACGCCCGAAATGAATAATCAATAAATAGCGTCAATTCAATTAGGAATGGCCATTTTTCCTCTAAAATGGCCTTGAACGACCTTTGAATGTCATTGTAAAAATGTAAAAAAAATCTGAGTACAATATTGAATTGTGAAGAACACAATCCATACGCGCCAGATATGAATCATCAGTAAATAGCGTCAGTTTAATTAAGAATGACCATTTTTGCTCTAAAATGACCTTGAGCGACCTCTAAATATTTTTTCAAATTCTGAAACAAATCAGAGGTAATTGTTTTATTGAATAAAAAAATAAGCCAAAAAAAAAATCACCCTAGTGTAGAGGTTAAATTGATTAAAACAATTTCTTTTTCGGGGTCATCCACAAATTGCTGAAGGAATTTTCTCACATTTTTAACTATTTCTATTAAAAATTCAAATCATTTGTTGCTGAAGTATCGCCTATTGCAAGTTTTCCACTAAAAATTTAGCTGTTCTATTTTCAGTTTAAAAATTTATCTTATTTAGTTGAAAATTCACCTTTATTGGTAGGAAATTATTCTTTAATTGCATGAAAATTCCTTTTTTTTAGTGAAAATTAAACTAGTTTATTTAAAATTCGTTCTTTTTTGTTGAAAATTAATTTTTTTTACTGAAATTTTATTTATTTCATTTTGGATTGAAAATTAATCTTTTTTAGTTGAAAATAGAACTACTCACTTAAAAGTTCCACTTCTTTATTAAACATTCCTTTCTTTGCTTGAAGATGTTTTATTTTGGTTAAAAATTCATTTCTTTTGAGAAAAAGTTAGCTAATTTGTTGAAAATTTGTTGCTTTTTTAGTTAAAAATTATCGTCCAACTGAAAAAACTATTCCATTTTTGAATATAGGATTATCGATTGCTTTAATTAGTAGAATTTTTTAAATTGAAATTTGAACTCTTCCATTTTTTGTTGATAAATTGAAAACTTATTTTTTTTTTATTTGAAAATTCAATTATTTTCTTAAGATTATATCCTTCAGCTAGATAATTAATCATCTTGGTTGAAAACTTATCTTTCTGGTTGAATATTCGTTACTTTGTTTGAAAATTGAACCATTTCTTAAAACTTTTTATTTTTTACTTATTTTGCTTGACTAAAAATTTAAATTTTATAGTTTTTATCGAAAGTTCATCTTTCACAGTAATTGGCTGAAACTCCATGTCTTCACTTGAAAATTTAACTATTTTTTTGAAAAATATTTTTGTTCTTGTTAAAATTTCAGTTATTAAACAAAATGTTATTATTTCATTTTTGGTCACGAAATTTTTTTTTTGATTCAAGATTTATTTCCTTGGTTGGAAATAAATTTTTCAACTTCAGGACGTATTCGATATTTGGTTAAAAGTTTCCTTTTCTAGTTTGAAATTCAACTATTTGATTAAAAATTAATGTTTTTAATAAAAAATGGTATACTTTTTTTAGTTAAAAATGTTCATTTCGTAGAAAATCAGCCTTCTTTGGTAGGAAATTATTGATCTTGACGTAAGCTTCATATTTTGGTATCAAAATCTGTCTTGTTTAATGAAAATTCAATCTTTTTTGGTTGGAACTTAAGTTTTTAAATTGAAAATGTAACAGTTTTATTTGAATTTGAAAATGTATCTTTTTCGGTCGAAAACTACAATTTTACTGGCATCGATCGAATTTCCGCTGGATTTTCCTATAAGTTGTAAGATGTTAAAATCTGTTTTTCAACAAAAAGTTTGATTTAAAATTTTGCCAAATCCCCCAACCCCCGAATCGTCTTACCTAATTTGTGGACGATCCCTAATTTAAAATATTTTTTTAATTAATAGAGCACCAAACGTTGCTATTAATAATATCATTTTTTTCTTCAAGTTTCAGATTTTGTAGATGACCTTGATCCTATTTATCCCACGTATAACGGGCTTCCCCCAACAAAAGCTTTACGGAAATTTTTTGATATAAAATTTCAAGATTTGACGGTAACATGTGACAAAGTTACTAACCAAAAAGATAGGATGGACAAGGTGTCTGAAAATCTTCAAAATATTGTACATGCTAATTCAACCAAAATTCCCCCGACTCATGATACTTTATCAAAAATAGCAAAATCTGTCATCACATCAGCGCTACCATGCGCCAAGGAAGCACAAGTGACCCAAAAACTGGACTATTTTAATAAAAAGTAAGTTTGTTTAATGTCTTCTTTACAAATTTCATAATATTTTTTTATATAAGATTCTCCCCCTCCCGACACTACTATCTCACCCCTCCCGTCCCCAAACTTTCCCTCCCAAACTGCCCATCACCTAACTTTCCCTCCACTTATCAGTAATTTACCACTTCGCTTCTACTTCCCCTGTACCTGACTACTGCCCATCATCTACTGGTCATTTCCAAATACACCTACTACGCATCCCTAACTTCTCCAACCCTATATTTCTTCACATACTTCCCCTTCAACCACCTAAGTTCCACTCCAATAATTCCCTTCCCTCAATTCTCTTCTGCCTACTCTGAACACGTAGGCCCCTCTCCAACTTCCTCTTTGCCCACCCCTCTCATACTGACCCTTCCCTAACTCTACTAACGCTAATACTGTTCCTCTACTACCCCACCCCTACATTCCTTCGCATACTTCCCCTCTTGTACTTACCCCATCCATACATTACTTCGCTTTTGAACTCAGCCCTCAATTGCACTCCTATTTCCTCTCCTACTGCCCCTCCCTATTAATCCTACTACCCCTCTCGGTCCAAGGCTAACGGTGGGAACCTGATTAAATCTATAACAATTTCTGCCTGCAACTACAAAAGCCTAGGAATGAAAGAAAATCATTTTAAATTACGGAGGGTATCATAGCATGTGACCAAAGTAAATTTCGAATAACTTCAATACGGTTGAAGGTACATAATTGTTGTTTCTTTTATTCTACAAAGAACATCTGGTCAATTACACTACAATCCCTTCCAAGTGTCCTATATCACTGGTGCTACAGAACTCTATCCTACGTTCGAAGCTGGTACAGATGCGCTGTATTTTGGTTTCATCAATACCTCGGACAGCATCCCTAATTGCGTCTTTCAACTCTTCCGCCATCGTCGAATGCTTTTCATAGCATTTGACCTTGACAAAACCCCACAGGCAAAAATCACAGGGATTTAAATCAGGACTGTACGGATGCCATTTCATACCAAAGATATTATAAACCTAGATGTGGCACCTCAGTAGCCAACCTATAATAAGTTCCTAGAACTAAAAAAATGCTATTGGTTAAAAAGAGACATAGCTATCTCCATTTCTTTTCAACGAATGGCATTTTTTTAGGTCTTGGAACTTGTTATAGGTTCGCTAGTGAGGTGCTGCATCTAGGATTATAATATCTTTGTCCATACCCCCATGTGCTAACTTAGGGTAAACTAAACCTAACATACGAGTACCGTAAACGGGGAAAAGTGTTTCAAACACTCCAAGAGTTCTATGTCGGGTAGCACCATTTTGCATAAGGTATAAATTGTTGATTAATTTATTTTTTAATGCTCTATGAAGAAAGTTCTGCAAGAACTCGCAGTAAATGTCAGCATTGATTGTACGACTTTCGAAGAATTCAAGAAAAACACCTTTCACCGTAATTGCAGCCCATGCGGTGACTTTTTCGGGTGTCAGGACTTGCTTTCGACGAAATGAGAACCCTCTGTTCCCCCAAAAAAAAAATGTTGTTCGTTTACAAAGCCACCTTAGAAGAAATGTGCTTCGTCCGAGAAGATGATATGCTGATCCTCTATCTCTTTCGATTCAAAACGGTTATGCAGTTCTTCGCAAAATTTCACACGACGAGCCATCGCGTCCTCAGTTCAAAGTTGATGTACAGAAATTTTATAGAGATGAAAGTCCAAAAACACTTTTAAGATTTAAAAAGCTTTTCGAAGCGAATCATTTGGGTATTTTTTCTAATAATGTATAGAAGTCCAGGAAATAAAACAAGAATCCAACGATCAAATTTGGACAAACACCAAAAAATGCTCCTATTGCAATTCCTAAAAACAAAAAATTTTGTTGTTTCGACAAAAATAATAAAGAGGAAAGAAAAATGAGAAGGCAACCAACCAAATCCCCTTCTCAAGGGGATTTGGTTGTTTGCCTTCTCATTTTTCTAGTAATATTGCAGAATAATTTGTCTCCTCAAATTGAAAGAAAGAGAGCAGTGATGCTAACAGACCGCGACTTTACCGAAAACCGCGGATCTATTTAAAATTATAAATTATGGACTTGTAATATTACATTAATAATAAATTATTTAAAGAAAGTAGTTATTTCTTAGATTCAATCTAATTAATTTTGTTTAGTAAAAGGTTTTTCGAAATATTTATCTTCATTTTTAGTGGCTAATAGTGAAGATAAAGAGAATGTCTAGTGAACCGAAGGATTCATATATGATGACTTCTGATCTTCTCACGATCGCTAAAAAAAAAAAGTACTGTAGGCGATCACTAGTACAGATCATTTTAAGACAAGCGCGATCGCTAGAGTTTCTAATCAGTGAATTTCTTCCTCAGAGGAGAATTTATAAATTTAATATACTGTCCTGTGATAATAAAAATATGTAGTGATTAATAAACAGTTATTACTTTATCTCAATCTGTGGTTTCCTTGTAAAAAGAAATTATTTTTCTTCAATTATTATTAGAATAGCCTTATTCCCCTTCTGAAGGGGATTTGGTTGTTTGCCTTCTGATTTTTCTTTCTCCTTTTTTATTTTTGTCCAAGGAAACAAATTTTTCGTTTTCAGGAATTGCAATGGGAGTATTTTTTGCTTGTCTGTCAAAATTTGATCGTTGGATTCTTGTTTTATTTTCAGGAATTCTATACATGAGCTTGAGTATTGGACGTTAAATAGGATTTTGAATTTGATTTTAATCTAATTTAAAATTCTTAAATTTCAATTTCTTAAAATGTTCTTCAGTTTTGGGATAATCTTATCTGTGGTTACAGGACGGGAAGGTCCAGGATGCTCATGTCTTCTATCGTTTATACCGTGCTGATCAAACCTCTCAATTACTCTTAAAATACTTATGAATTACTTAACGAATAGGTAAACTTTCAAAAGGAGACCAAATTTTTTTTTTGGTATTGTGAGTTCATTCACTCTTCTTACCGCTTGAGACTCTATTTCAAATAAAACCAATGAAACAAGAATTGAACAAATAAATCGATAAACAAAACGATCAAATTTGGACCACTATCACAAAATGCTCCTATTGCAATTCCCAAGAACAAAAAAAAATTTTCTTTGGACAGAAATAAAAAAGAGGAAAGAAAAATAAGAAGGCGACCAACCAAATCCCCTTCCTTCTCTTTTGTATTTCTTTCGTCTTTTTTATTTTTATTAATATAAAATCACAAGATGAAAGCATTTATGATATTCACCAACGTTTCGGTGATCATACCCTTATCAAGGTATTTTTGTCCAAAAAAAAAAAACAAATTTTCTTTGTCCTTAGGAATTGCCATAGGAGCATTTTGTGGCAGTTGTTCAAATTTGATCGTTGGATTCTTGTTTTATTTTCAGGAATTGTATACATTAACTTGAGTATTGGACGTTAAATAGGATTTTGAATTTGATTTTAACCTAATTTAAAATTCTTAACTTCCAATTCCATTGTATGTGCCACACTCAGAATGGAGTGCTCTTAATGCTGCAGTAGTTCATTCTTTTCTTCGATAATATGATTTGATGATAAAAATTTTTTCTTCAGTGGTTACGTTTTCCACTGTAGTGTACTAACTCGCGGGAGACTTTAGCCTGTACTTCCACCTTGCGGAATACAGCACAATATACTTCGGTCGCATGCTATGGGACACCCTGTGAATGAAAATTTATATTGAAACAAAAAAGAATTTCTTAGAACTAAAGAAATTTCTTTGAATGGAAATAAATTGTTTTGAATTAGGTAAATGTTTCTTGTAGTGAAAGCAAATCAATGTTTTCATATAATTCAGAAAAACTTTCTTTTTTCCGCCGAAGATTCAATTATTTTGTCACAAATTTTTCTTTTGTGAATGATTTCAACGGTTTTTTATGTAAAATCAAAATCGTTTTTGCTTAAAATACCAGTTATGTATTAAATTTCATTGAATTGAAAATAATTTTTCTCCTCAAATTGAAAGAAAGAGAGCAGTGATGCTAACAGACCGCGGCTTTTTTAACTGCGCATGTACCGAAAAGCGCGGATCTATTTGAAATTATGAAGTAATATTTTTATTTACTTGTAATATTACATCAATAATAAATTATTTGAAGAAATTAGTTATTTCTTAGATTTGATATAATTAATTTTTTAAAGTAAAAGGTTTTTCAAAATATTTATCTTCTTTTTCAGTCTCTAATAGTGAGGATAAAGAGAATGGCTGATGAACCAAAGGATTCATATATGATGACTTCTGATCTTTCCACAATCGCTGAAAAAAAAAAACTATAGGCGATCACTAGTACTTCGCTAGAGTTTCTCATCAGTAGAGTTCTTTCTCAGAGGAGAATTTATAAATGTAATGTACTGTCCTGTAATAATGAAAATATGTAGTGTTTAATAAACAGTTATTACTATATCTCAATCTGTTGTTTCCTTGTAAAAAGAAATAATTTTTCTTCAATTATTATTAAAATTGCCTTATTCGTGATAATTAACCAACATAATTGATTAAAAATTTATCTACAGGATTATGAAAAACATTTTTATGAACAAAAGCATAGAATTAGCATTTTAAAATACAAAAAAGGGTGTTTTTTACAGCAATTATTCACGAAGAACTTTATAGTGACTTTAAAACTGAATGTCTGGCATTAAACGACAATTCTTATAATTGTTAAGCACAATTTATATTAAAAAAATATCTCAATGTCGAGAAACAAATTATTATTTTTTTCAATTATTACTGGAAATATATTGTTTTTGCTAATTATTTGAAAGAATTGATTATCAATTTATTCATATGACTAATATGATCATTTTTATAAACAACAAGTTTGATGTCTAATTTCAAAATTTCCAAAAGGCCCTTCTTCTTACCGAAGATCATCTCAATCTGCCGGGTCCTCCACAGGAAAAAATTATTTTTTTTATAATTGTTGAATTATAAAATGAAAAATAAATGAATGAAATTAAATACTTCAATTTAATAAACGCGGGAGGCTGAAGACGAGTGATGTACATAACACAGGAGACAAAAATCCAATTACCCTCTTGCGGAATACGATATTTTTCATAACACAGCCGAACTTTAATTTTGGTGCTTCTGGAAATTTTGAAAACTTCTAGGATATTTGGAAATCCTTATGAATTTCGGAAAATTGTAATGGTGAGTTTTTTAATTTTTGATTATTTTTTTAATTTTTGCAATTTTAGAAATTTTTTTGAAATTTCAGGTAATTTTAGAAATTTGTGGTCATTTTGGAAATTGGTTGTAATTTTAGACATTTTTGGGAGTTTCCGGTTATTTATTACAATTTATTTCTGATTTATGGTAACTTTGATCACACTTATAATTATTAACATTCTGACTAAGTTCATTGAAAAAACCCCGTATAGGATTTTTCTCGGAGATGGCTCAAATTGAAGCTATTGGTATGCAGAATCGAGATATGTATTGAAAAATTGAAAAAAAAGAAATTTTGGAAATATTTTTCAAATTTGGAAAAAAAGATTTTCATTAATTTTTCTTACATAATTTTATTCAAACAAATTTTTTTTAAGAATTTATTTTCACGAAATTGAAAAATATTTTGTTTTGAGATTCTGTTAATACATAAATTAACATCCTATAATGCTACGAAAGCCTTCCTTGTAGGCCCTCAGCTCCTACTTTTTTGAATGAAAAATCTGTTTTGGTTGAAACTTCAAAACTTTTTATTTTAAGCATCTTTCTGGTTTGAAAATTCGTCCCTTCCGGTATAAATTTTATTATTTCATTGTTGAAAATACAATTTCAAGGTGAAAATTTGATCTGTTTTGGTTGAGAATTCAACTATTTTGTTAAAAATGCTGTTTTTGGATGAACTTAATTCTGCTACAGAATCATACTATGGAGCATTTTGAATTTTCGCAAGAATCTTAGCAAAATTATATTTATATAAGCTTAAAAAAACTTTAAAAATAACTCATTCAAGACTTTTATTTTACATGAAAAATTACTTTTCCCCTCAGGTTCTAATTTTGTTAAAATCCTTTTTTTTCGACTGCCAAATCTTTTTGATGAAAATTCAACTATTTTGTTGGAAACTCGTCTTTTTGGTTAAAAAATACATCGCTTTTGATAATTCTGAGTTCCTAGGAATTTTCTGGTATCCATGAATATCCTCTATTCCTTGAATATCTGGAAGAGATTGCAATTATTTTTAAACTTTGAAACAATTTTGAAAATTCATGAAATATTTTTAAATTGTTTTCAGTATCAAAAAGTCTTCAATATCTTTAAAACTGTTTCAAATTATTTCTTCCGTCAAATTATAATTTGCCTAAAATATTTCTCTTTCTGACTAAACAACCTTTTTCGGTTGAAAATTCGTCTTTTTGGTTTTGAAAATACATTTCTTTTTGTAAAAATCTCATATTTTTCAAGACACCGGAAGACAGATTGAAGATTTTTGTAAATATGAAAGGGTTTCTCGTCTAGAGTTTGTTAGATCCGTGTCTTTATACTACCGAATCCACTGAAATTATTATTTTTATTATCATTATTATCGAATCAAAGTTCACTTTTGTAATTCATAAAGTTCACAATTAGACTACTTTACAGCCAACACAGAAATTAAATGGCCCTTTTCAGGGCCATTTAAATTGTCCTGAAAAAATAAATTGACGGGCAATTCGTAGACAATTTAATATTAATTTCAATCGGATTAATGAATTAATGTTACAACAAAATTCTTTTGACAAAGTGAAATTCATTGTAACTCATTTTAAAATTTGTTGTGTGTATTTTCGCACTTGGGCAAAGTTGCTTCATTGATAACTCTATCATTCAACTACAATTTGACGTAATAAGAGATAAAAACTAATTTATTCATTTTAAACAAGCCCGCGCTCAACGAGACATGCGCACTAAGAAGAAGCATTGCATCAGCGAATATACCGACCACGCTTCCAGCCAGAAGCGCAGGAGGGGAATTCGTCGCCGACAAGCTCAGTAGAGGGGGAAGAGGTCGCATGTAGTCATTGGCGAATTGACAATCGCCTGCCTTTCTACCCCCCCATCCCCCCACACCCTTAAGCTCGCTGATTGGCTATTCCTATTACTCTGGTTCATACTTCTAGATATTTGATTATGGCAAACCTTCAGATTCTAATTTCTCATAATCTTATAATTTTAGTCTAACAAAGTTTGTGTGTTGTATGTTGCTGACTTTTTCGCGCGGTACAAGCAATGAGACTATATTTGTTGAAGCGGAAGGATCTTTAACAAAACGGAATTTAAATTTACAAAATTACGGTTGTCAATGTTTCGAGTTTTAATTTTAAAAAGACTATGCATAAACGTGGAGAAAGCTTAAAGACTGAGCGCGAAGTGTAAGACCCAATAGACGCGCGCCTAGCGCGCGAAGAGAATGTGCCAACTCAGCGAGCAATTTTTTTTTTAATCTAATGAAAGGTGTCAAGAATTGTGTCTTGCACACGTACTATTTTATAATTCTGTGCTATTTTGTAATGGTTGCCTAATGGAGAGTCCGCGATTTCTTCTTCGGTCAATTCATCAATCGCGCCACTCTCCATGTTTATTTTCGCCCGATTATGACGTAAATTTACAGGCGCATATATTCCACGAAGGCTCATTTGACCTTTCCTTCTTTCCAATATTGCAAAGACGTCGCCATTGGACGCTGATAATACAATTTGTTCTCCTGTCGGCACGGGCTTAAGGTCATATCTTATCGTTCTCAATTGAATTTGTTTATCAGCAGGAAATGCGTATCTTCGAAGTTCGAATCTCCGGTTCGGATTGTTGTGGGAAATAAATCGAATAGATCTAAGTTCTTCAGATTTATATCCAAATAAGCGGGAAGAAAGATGCCAGGCAGCAGGCGAAATGGACCTGGCACGAATTAGAGGTTCAGCAGGAGGAGGAGACCTGGCAGAAAAATGAGGTCTGTCAGGAGAATGTTGTCTGTTAGAAGAAGAAGAAGAAGGTCCGCCTTGAGAAACACCAGGAATAGGGTCGCCATTAGGCAAGCAGTCGAATTGTGAACTTAATTCTGCAACAAGAAATAGAGGATTACATTTTTTTAAGTGCGCAATCGTTTCTTGGTACATATATCATGTGTTATGAATACGATCGTAATTGTCAATGTAGTTGTTAACATAGTCACCAACTGTTTGCAACATTTTCATGCAATTCTGCTCGTCGTTAAAAAAAGTCGCGCTTATCTAATCTTTTATATAATAGAATTATTGAAATTATTATTTGAGAAATCTCCAAGCTGTCTCACGAAATTTTGTCCTCGCAGCATTGAGTAGTGTCGTACGGACATACGCACATGTCGTACGCTGCTTTTCGTCGCGCATGACTAAGCACTGCCTCTTTTTCGGTCCCGCGGTTCCTGCATTGCAAAAATGCCAAGGAAATCAATTCTAGAAATATCGTAAATGCGAGGATCCTAATTACAGGTTTCAGTGCAATGTCAAAACATGTGTGACATCGTGTTTTAACTGCAACCGGCAAAGTCAAATTTTATACTGATTTTGCTCTCGCATTTCCGAGGCAGCTCTGAGATTTCCGGTATCCCGATTTGGGGTACCTTGGTGATTCGACTGTAGTCTATACCTAGTGTAAACAAGATTCTCGATAAGTGTTCAAAATGTGTACCTAGTATCGAGGAAGCGCTAACCCTGCTTTCATCATCGGGGAACGTAAAACTGAACAAAGTGGTGCTGTTTTTAAAAACAGTGAGGAAAGAATTGTCACGTATACCATAGTTATCAACAAATCAGAAAATAAAGTATGGAATCTCCTAAAGCTCGTTCCAAGTTGCTCGCGAAAAAAGAAAACGGTCTTCTAAAGAAACGTGATGACATTAAGGATCGCGTGCAGTAGATTGACGTCGACAAAGCATTCGATATCCGAGTAAAAGCATGCATTGTCGCCATCTTGGTTCACATGGATGTTCTTGACTTCCAAGATGACGCTTCAGTTTAGTTTATTACATATATTGGTAAAGACTTGAGCAACCATCAGGGTTTTCAAATCAATTATGTGCTTAACACGGATTATCTGAAGATTGGTAAGGAGGAACCTGAAGTGAAGGAGTTCAAATAAAAATATGAAGAGATATACATTATCACGGATTTTACATTATGATTTACCAACGACGCGAGGTACACTATATCCTGCCTGAAATAAGGGAGTTCCAAGAGAAAGACTTGGATGGATCCTGCACTCTATCGTGAAAAACTTCCGGAATGGATGAAGAACAAAAAAGCATATGCCAACGTGCCAAATAAGGCCGAGAGCGAGTGTTTTAAGTGAGCCATGTTATCTGCTATGCACATTACACATAGTGAATCGATACCAGTACGGACCTAATCGCGTGTCCACTACCAGCAATCCAAGGATTAATTAAACCTTTCTAGAATAAACTTCACAGTTGTACTAAAGGATGTACAAAAATTGAAAGAAATATATATCTCAGTTAATGTGTATTGTAGAAAAAATAATGAAACCAGCCAATAGTGATTGGTTCAATCCGATAGTTATGATAAGAAAGCCTAATGGTAAATATAAAATTTACTTTAGTTTCAGATAAGTAAATACATAAAATCACAAAAAAGGATTCATACTCGATTCCTATAATTTCAGAAATATTAGACGCGTTGAGGTCAGCAAAACCCATGTCAACAATCGATCTTCGTTCGGCATATCATCAGATATTGTTATACGAAGAATCTAAACCGATAACAGCATTTATAGTCCCAGGCGACGGAATGTTTGTGAGAATTGTTTATGAGAATGCCATTTGGTTTGACAAATGCTCTTGCTACATTCCAGCGCCTCGTCTCGAAAAATGTTGCAGAATATATTAAATATTTCAAAATGGGGAATAGGATGAATAGGATGCAAAATAGGAATAGAAATAGGCTGCAAAATTTGAAAATAATCAGGAAATAGGTAGTTAAAAATTTAGACATAGAAAATGAAAAAGAAGCACAGCTGTACAATCTAAGGCGTAGGCCAATTAATTTCGAAATGGGATAACAAGTGTTGCACCGGAAAATGACATTATTCAATGAAGTAGAAGGCGTATCTTAAAAATCGAATAGAAATTCTGAAGGACATTCTTTATTAAAACAACAATTACACCAACAATTCGCGAGATACCAAATAAAAATGATAAATCATTGGGCAACTGGAATGTAAAGAATTGAGAACAATATTTTTTTATTAATAGATGGTAAATGGTAAAGTTCCAGGTTATGCGTCTGAGTAAATAATTAATTATGAATAGAGTGGAAGGTATAATACGACATACTTCAGAACAGATAAAAGACCTCGATGGTGTCAAGAAGATCTTTTATTGTGTGGATGATAATTTTATTATTTTGCCGAGAGATAAACTGGATTACGTTTTACGGCAATTCAATTCTTTCCATCCCAGGCTCACATTTACACATGATATAGAAACTAACAATTCCTTTTTAAATGTCAATGTTATCAAAATTGATGATGACACTATTATCATGGATTGGTACAGAAAGGATACTTATTCAGGCAGATACATAAACTTTTTTTCTAACAATCTGATTCAGCATAAAATAGCTATTGTTAAAAAATTTGGTAGACCCAACGTTCAAACTATCACATGAACCTTTTCACAAGTCCAATATCAATTTTGTGAAAAATATTCTGTCATTTAATAATTATCCTAAAGAATTTTTTCAAACACACATTAATGATAAAATAAAAGCATTTAAAGATCCTTTACCACAACAACCAAATTCACCTTTAAATTATAACGTAAATTTCAAACGTATTGTCTCTGTATCGTTCCATGGTAGTTTGTCTTCCGAAGTTAGAAGAATTTTGAATGATTTTAACATTAAAACAAGATTTAGGATTGATTTTTAACTGGATGAGTGCATAAAATTAGGGAAAGATTCTCTTAACATTTTTTCAGCTTACTAATGCAGTACATGAAATTGTTTGTTTCAATTGTGATAAATGTGACGTAGGACAGACTGGCTGATTTCTTTCGACTAGAACCAAAGAACGTCATGATAGTTTTAGACAGAATCCTTAAAACCATAAAGTTATTGGGAAACATCAGGTTGAAACAGGTCATCAATTTGATTGGGAACATGTATTGGTTTTACATCATGAGTCCAATGAGTTTAAAATACTTGGAGCAGAAATGTTCTTTATTAAGAGAGAGGGTGATAATTGTTCAAATATAATAACCGATGTAACTAATTTTAGTCCATTATACAACATGATAGTAGATTCATTGATTCGGTAATTTGATATAAATTAATTGTTTTGCCAATAATTTATTACTTCGACTTTAAAATCTGTTTTATTTCAAATTTAAGGAAACCTACATTTATGACTTGTACAAAAAATATAAAGCGGAACGTTCGTTCTGTCTCCTCTTTCAATTTTAAATTCAACTGTTTTTGTTAAACAATTTTCAATGTTCTGTCATTACTTATTTATTGGTGGACTCCACTACCTTTCAAATGTGATCAAATTTGAAATATCAACAACTACAGGGAAAGGATTCTTTAGTTCTCAATTTTTCAACTTCACTCGAGATGAGAATTTTTGAGAAAATGATTGTTTTCAACCAACATATCGGCTTTTTCAATTTTTTAATTCCATGGACTTATTTTTGACATTGGATTCCTGTTTCCTGATGAGGAAAGCATTTAACTCTCGATACCTCAACCAAGACATTTTAATAAAGGATCTTCTTAACATCATCAAGGTCATTTTATCTGGCCTGAAGTATGTCATATTATACCAGTCACTATATTTATAGAAAATATATTGTTGGATGGTAAGTTCGGAATTCTTAAAGTGGCTGCATGTAAACAAATTGATACAAACACTAACAAAGACACAAAACAAATAGAACAAAAAACAATTAGGACAGTTGCAGGTGGAACAAAAAGAGTGTTTGTGAAAAAGTTCAAAATTTTGTCCATTCATTACTCCTAGAAATAAGATTCAATATATTTTTTTTTCTCGTATCCGAGACCTATCTCAAAGCGATTAGGTGGAAACTAACAACAAATTTAAGGATTATCTACAGATTAGGCTCACGCAGAAGAATGCAAAAAAGGAGGAAACACTGAAATGAGGGAGGGTGTAGCTGGGGGTGGATGTCGTCAAACTCACTCTACCCCCGAGAAAGAATATACAAAATCAGTTTGTGAAGAGGGTAGCAGGAACGGGTACGGTTAAGATTTTTTCTCACTTTTTTTAAAATTTCCAATCCCGTATGTTGGTTTTTGAGTCAAAAGGACTAAATGTTCATGCTTTTGCATATAGTAATGCTATGATGAGCATTTTTCTCAGGGTTTTCTGTATTTTAACTCGCATTAGACACGCGAAACAATTCCTAATGCAAAAAAAATAAGATCTAGATATATTCATAGAAAAACCAGTCAATATCTGATAGGATGAAATTTACCAACCGAATTCTTATTTATGAATTTCGACCTAGTATCCTCTTCATATACAAACCAATTTTTGTGTTTAAAATATATTCTCACATTATAACTTTAATATCGTATTTTCATATAAAAATCAACCAAAATCTCTCAATATTGATAATTAATTGCCCACACGTACTGTGTGAACTCTATTTTGTAATTAAACATGATGGGCACAGATAGAAGCTTACCATCTGTGCACGTCTAAATGTTGACGTGGCAATTAGCAGTGTTCCAACTTTGTACGTCTACAGTTGGGAGCTAAATTTCCCTGTGCAGGTTGAATCGCATTAATTCTGATTTTCGTAAACTTTAAAAAAATTTCTTCAAATTATAAATATATTATATTATTATGTTCACCAATAGAGCTGAGGATGACCGCCAAGGAGAAGACCAGAGTATAGACAATCCACATCTTTGCGAATTATAGAAAAAACTTTTTAATGTATCGAAGACGAATTTAAGATTAAAAGTTTAACCAATCTGAATATTCTACTGCATTCTCAGCTTATATAATCTATACTATAGCCGTTATCTTTTAGATTAGAGGTGTTAAGCTTCTTTTTCTGAGATATTTAAATTTTATAAGAGTCAGTTTCACGGAACAAAATTTGGTTTTGGTAAAGCTGGTTTTTACGTGGCGAATTTATACACTGTATATACAGTGATATCATTTCGTGTTTTTTATGTAATGTTCTAGAAATTAGAGTAACAAATTATCTTAAGATGTTTACAGCCCACTTTGTCAAATTATTATAAATATGCATAATTATCCACATCTGAGGGTTTCATCACTCAAATTTTTATCATAAACTGTTACAAGTATGCTGATAAATAAACTGACGTGGTTTAGATTTTGTTTACATATGTACACTAGATTTCAACATTTCAAAGATTTCGATTTTTTTCAATAGATCACAAGGAATTTCGAAGAATTTTATAAGATTTTAATTCAGTATCAACAGGTGTTACGGAATTTCGAAAGATTTTGTAGGATTCCAAAAATCAAATTTGATTTTATATATTGCAACCGTTTCCAATTTTTTTCAAAGAATGAGACGTTCCTACGTATCTGACGATATGAAGTACGGAAATTTTCGTTTCTTCTAATCATGCAAAACTGTTTCGAATTGGACAGAAATGGATTCTATTCCAGTGCGTGTTATAAATAATTAACATGATCGTTCATGATAATTTTCCGAACCATTTTCACGATACCTCCTGACTATTGAAGAATAAATATACTGGGATCATTCCTCTGTATATTTCATTATGATACTTGCAATATTTGTAATATTTCAAAGTAATACATAAAATAAATTTGAATTTCACACTGAAATGTATAAAAAAATTCCATTCTCTGTTGAAAACAAGGACAAATGGCACAAAATAGTTGTAATTGAACCCATCAACTTTCAGCAACATTCTTATCCATGGTAATAAAATGTATCTTCTGGTACACGTATCAGAAAAATAACTCCAAGATCTAATATTTTCTGACAGATAATAATATTTAACAATCAGGGCGAGTTTTTGAGCGAATAGATCATTGTTTGTAGACTTACATATTACCAATGTTTTTACAGACTTCGGAAGAAAAAAAAATTGCAAACATTATTTGTGAACGAAGCCATATTTGCTAATTAATAATTTGTTATTAAATATCATGAACAATTTTTCTGAATCAGGTCAACATTATTTGTTAGAACAATCATTAAGGGTGCAGAAAAAAAATTTCAGCTATTTCCATTGATAGTTGTATGAAATACGCCCATTTGTTTATAGCAGTGCATTTGGATTTTTTTCTTATTCGCTTGCTGCAAGGTGATTCAGATTCGTAGATAACACATTTTCGCGAATAAACACAACATTTTCGAAAACATCATATTTTCAGAAAACGAAGATGAAATTATTTCTAATGACTTATAGTTTTATCTTTTCGTTATTTCTAAAAAGTTCATTTCATTCCATTGTTGTAATTATTATAATAATTAATATAATAATATATTATATATAATATACATGATTAATTTGTTAATATAATAATTAAAATCAGTTTAATTATTCAAATTATTTTCAACTTAGATCTTAGATCTGCCAGGGAATAATAGATATGCCTTGGAAAAGAGAAAATTTTATTTTTTCTGACAAATAAAAATTTACATTTTTCGACAAAATCCAAACAAGATAAAATTAAAGTCGAAAGTATGCTATTGGTTCAACGATTGTAATAAAGTTTTTGAATGTGCGCATTTTCTTATTAAAAAACAGATAAAAATTTGAAATATCAAGTAATTTTTTTTCATAATTTAGAAGTTTTTCAAATTGTGCAAAAAGCATGTTTTTTTTACCAGAAATTGTATATTTTTGACAAAAAATGAAAAAGTTTTGTCAACAGTTTGAAAAATGAATTTTTAAACAAACAAACCAAGAATTCTCAAATTAAATGATGAACCTTCAACCAAAAAATTAATATTTACCAAACAAAGAATTCAACAACAAAAAAATTAGTTTTCAACCAAGAAATTTAATTATCCACTAAACTGACAAACTTTTAGCAAAGAACAATTTATTTTTGACTAAAGAGTTCAATTTTTTAATAAAAAAGGTAATTTTACAACAAAAATCGAGTAGTGTAGTATTTTATTACTCTCCCTTTTACGGGTTTGAGGGCTCCGTTCCCTTTACATCTTTTACAATTTCTCTTATCCTCTATGCCTTATGCTTATCTTAACCTATAGTCGCTTCGCCTTCTTATTATTTACAAGTTCTTAACTATTATCTTACTAGCTAATAACTATTATCTAACAAGTGCGCGAGACCTTCCAGGGCTTCCGTTTCCTCTTACCATTATTCTTCAAGCTTTTCAAAGACACGCAACACTAATTTTCCTTATTCATATTTCAATTTTGGTTTTCACCTTCCCCATGCATTCTCTCTTCCCTTTTCTCTTCTAAGCTCTTCATCCACTTTTCCCCTTGTCCACAACCGCTCAGTATCCACCTAACTTTATCTACAACGCTCTTTCCCCCTTCCTCTTCCCCTGTACATCTCTCCAACACGTGCTCCCAAGATTCCCTTTCATACCCACATACCCTACACATTTTCATTTCTTCACTCATCCAATATTTACACTCATTCATACCTTCTCCCATTCTGAAGCGTATCATTCTGGACCACCTGCTCTTCTTTTTCAATTTCCCTAAATATTCTGGGACCCCTTCCATCTTGATGAATCTATACCATTTATTATATTTTGACTCTATAATCTTTTCCCACCTCTGCTCTTCCTGCTTCTTACTCATTTTCCCCTCTACTACCTGCCACTCCATCCCCTCGTCACACATTCTCCATTCTCTTCTCACTTTCCATCTCTCCTCCTCCCATCTTGAATGTCCCGTGTTTCCTCTCCTCTCTCTATCTAATATTTCCTGCAGGCATGCTTGTGCAACTTTGCTACCCTTACCACTCTTAAGTTTCTCTTCGAAATTCCATACCCTTTTCCTCTGCCTTATCACCAATTTCTCTCTTCCTGTTTCTTCTCTCAACATATAACCTGGGCAGTTCCAACTCACTCCCATAACCCATCTCAGAAATCTCTCTTGCATGTTTTCTACTTTTTTGTACTCCTTCCATCCCCAAATCTCCACTCCATAACACATCACAGACCATACCAGTGAGTCAAACAGCCATACTCTCATCTTCCAGTCCTATTTGAATCTTCTTTTTCCAATCCCCCACACTTGACCCATCACCTTACTCGCACTTTCCATCCTTTTTTTCACTTGCAGATCGTTTCCACCTCCCGCTTCGAACCAGAATCCTAAATAACAAAATTCCTCTACCATTTCCACCATTTCCCCATTTATCTTCCATCCATACTTTACTTCATTCTTTCTCTTCCTGAAACATACTATCTTTGTCTTTGTCACATTAATTGTCAGGTCTTTCTCTCTCAGGTACTCTTCGAATCCTTTCATTAGCAAGTTCATTCCACTTTCATTCTCTGCCAGAAGCACCACATCGTCCGCGTACGCTAACGAGTATATTCTCTTATTTCCTAGGACAATACCCCCTTTACCTTTCCTTCCCATTTTCTTTTCTAGGTCTGCTAACAAGATGCTGAACAACAACGGGCTTAGCGGGCACCCCTGCCTAAGACCCCTCCCTGTCCAAAATTCCTCTCCTTTCTGTTCCCCTATTCTCACCCTTGTCTTTGTCTCCGTAAAGACCTCTTTTATCCTCTCAATCAGATCTTCGTCCACCTCCCTTTCTTTCATTGCCTTCCACAAAACTTTTCTATTCACCGAGTCGAAAGCTGCCTTAAAATCTACAAAAAGTGCGACTAGTTTTCCTTTTTTCAGTCCCAGGTTCCTGTTAACTAAATAATTTAGTACGAAAATGTTATCCACTGTCCCCATCCCCTTTCTGAATCCTGTTTGATTGTATGGAATACTTTCTTTCTCCTCTACCTGTTCTTCTAATCTCTTCCTAAGCATATCCGCGTAAATCTTATACGTTACTGGCATGAGAGTGATTCCTCTATAATCTTCCACTTTTTGCCCCCCTCCTTTCTTTAATAAAGGAACTACCAAACCTGTTCTCCACTCCTTCGGCCATCCTTCGCCTCTCCATACGCTATTACATACTTCCCAAATCTCTTCTCTAACCCTTCTTCCGCCAAATTTCAACGCTTCATTTTCCATCCCATCCATACTTATCTCTTCATTGATTCCTTTCCATTCACTTCTTTCCCTATTGATCACCTCCCATTCTCTTCCTTCCTTTATTGCTTTTTCTACCTCCTCCATGTACCTTACCTTCTCCTCCTGTCGTTTGACATCCAGTAATTTCTGGTGTTCCCTTTTTCTTTTATTATACTCCTTTTTGTCTATCTCTCCTTTTCTCCAATTCTTTAATGATAGCTTTATGCGCTCTTTACTCTCTACACATTCCGCATCCCACCATCCTCTCTTCTCCCTTCTTTCTTCCTCACTTGGCCTAATTTCTTCCACTATCTTCTCTACCCTTCCCCTCATCTTACACAACATTTCATCCACACCTCCCCCATCTTCAATCAAACCATTCTCTTCTTCCATTCTTTCCGTATATTCTCTCAGCTTATCAACTCCCCATTTACCCATCTTTGCTTTTTTCCGTGTCGCTCCCTCCTTCTTCCTTCCCTCTCTTCTCCAATTCCCACATTTCAACGTTGCAATGACCGGGAAGTGTTCTGACCCTATTTCGTTCCCTACTTCCATTCTTTTTAACAGCCTCCTTATCCTTTCCTCGGCCAGAATGTAGTCAATCACTGTTTCCCCTTTCCCTGCAAACGTAATCTCGCCTTCCTTATCCCCTTCCGAGTTCCCATTACAAATAAACCACCCTGTTTCTCCCAGGATTTCCAACATAGTCTTTCCCTCCTGGTCCACCTTTTTGTGTTTCGATTTTCTCCTGAAAGTCTCACACTCTTCATCCCATATTTCCCCTCCCTGTTCCCCCGTCCACGCATTCAGATCACCTCCTATCAACACTAATTCGTCATCCTTTTTCGCCACCCATTTCCTAATCACACTCCAACCTTCTTCTTCTCCCCTTCTCCTATAAACGCAAACTATCCTCACTTTTCTTTTTCCTATCTTCACCATTCTCGTTATAACTCCATCAGTTTCCTCAAATCCCATTTCTATTCTCTTTTCTCCCACCAATTCCTTCCTCACTCCTGACACCATACCCCCTTTCTTTCTTCCCTTCACCTTATCTTTCTTTGCCCCTTGCATCTGCCAAATATATCCCTTGGGTAACTTCCTCTTCACTCTCTTCCACTCCTTCTCATCTACCCAGGTTTCACTCAACATCACTACATCCCATTTCTTCAACTCTTCCCAGAATCCTTCATCTTTATTCATTAGTCCTGATACGTTCCAAAACGCTACTCTCACTTCTTTCTTCCTTCCTTTCTCCCTTTTTTCGTCCTTATATCCCCTCCCTACTTTTGTGGAAACCCCGTCGCTCCGTTTTCTCCTACTTCTTTCCTTTCACACTCTACTGTTCCCATTACCTCCTCCCTTATATCCTTAGTCTCCACTTTTTGCCCTCGTCGCCATGGGCCTTCCCTACACACTTCACTCAATTTATCTTCCTCATCATCCCATGTCCACACATTCCCATTTATCCACATTCTGTCTTTCCCTATCCATACCGTGTTCCCTTTCACTCTTTCACTCCATGCTTTCTGTTTCATCATCCACTTTCTTCTTCTTTCATTCCACGTCAAATCCTCCTCTATCCTTTCTTCCCTTCCCTTTAGAGCTTTCTTCTTTCTCAAGATATCAACTTTTTTTTCCTCATTTCTCACTTTCACTATAAACATGCGCGATTTACCTTCCATCTTCCTTCCGACTCCATTTACCTCTTCCACGTGCACTTTTGCCCCAATTTCACCCATCAACTTTTCCACTTCTTCTCTTCCTGATTCACTATCCACTTTCATTCCTCTAATCACTATATTGCTACTCCGTTTTGTCTTCTCTTCTATTTCCATTTTTCTTTCCAACTCTCTCAATCTTGATTTCATTCTCACATTTTCTAGGATAACGTTCTCATTCTTTTCTTTTATACTCTCTCCTTCTCTTACCCCTTCATTTCCTTTCTTTATATCCTCAGTCTTACACTCTAGCTTTCTCACTCTTTCTGCCAATTTCTCCATATCCGATTTTCTCTCTTTCTCACTTATCCTTTGATTTTTCTCAATATCCTCCAACTGCTTCCAAACTTTATCTTTTTCTTGCCGCCACACCAGATCCCATTCTTCCCACTTCTCTCTAACTTTCCTCATTTCTTCCCAAACCTCCTCCCCTCGCTTTTGCATGCCATTCAGACTTCGGTTCGTTTCCTCTCTAAAACCCTTAATTAGATTTTCCAGGCTCTCTAGATCGACTTTCCTTATTGCTTTATTCCTCTCCGTTGGAGACTTCTTTTTTATCTTTTTCCGCAACTTTTCATCTCCCTGCTCATACCCCTCTTCTTCTTCCCTTGATCTTTTACTGTCGTCCGTCTTCTCCCCCTCATCGCTTTTATCCGCAAACCCTCCCCCCTGTCTCCATTTATCAAAAAGTTGTCTCGATCCTAAACTGCTAGCTCTGGATCTATTAAGGAGTTCCCGATCTGACGGCCTACCTCGAGTCTTCCTGTCAGCTAGTTCCCCTTCCTTCTCTCCCCACCTGAAGTACCCTGGCGTAGCATACTCGCCATCATCGCTATCCCCGGCATCACCCTTACCCCTCCCTGTTTTGCCGGTCACAGTGAGATCATCAGTACCGGGGTTGTTTTCAACCTGCTGCTGCCCTCTACCGGGGCCCACTGGACTCCTCGTGACAAACATACTGGCCTGTTTTATCGATCTGCTGTCCCCTATCTTCTCTCTCACATTTCCGTCCTCGACAACTAACCTCCAAATTATCACTTTTAACTTTCCTCCTAACCCTATTAACCCTACAAAACAGCCTCCCCACACTTCCACACAACCCCTTCACTTCACTGACCTCCCTTACCACCTTTCGCCTCAATCACAACTGCAAACTCGTCGCTCAAACCAAAAAAGATAGCACAAAAAACCACGCGTACTTTACCATTCGGTACTGGAAACGGAAGCCCAAAAATCGAGTAGTGAAATTTTCAGTAAAAAAATGAATTTTCAACTGTATTGATAAATCTTCGATTGAATTAAAAATTG
Organism: Andricus curvator; assembly: GCA_932195095.1. Classification (NCBI taxonomy): domain Eukaryota; kingdom Metazoa; phylum Arthropoda; class Insecta; order Hymenoptera; family Cynipidae; genus Andricus; species Andricus curvator. The sequence continues at coordinate 148,794 of CAKNYM010049138.1, forward strand.
TTTGAATTCATCTTTTCCGACAAAAATCCATTTTTTTTAATTAAAAATTTAAATATTATGTTGCAAAATTTCATTTGGTTGAAAATCCATTTCATTGGTTCAAATATAATCTTTTTTGATGAAAATTCATCTGTTTTGTCGAAAATTCATTTTTTTCGTTGCTGAATATTTAATTCAAAATTTTTTGTAACCCAAAAGATGAATTCTCGACAAAAAAGTTGAATTAGCAATCTTATGATATACATTTTTCACCCAAAATGATGATTTTCTAACATGATTGTTGAATTTTCCACAAAATCATAAAATTTTGAACCAAAAAGGATGCAGTCTCAATTTAAAACAAAATAGCAGAATTTTTAACAAACAAAAGTCAAATATTATTATCAAGTTCTATTAATTCAGTTCGAAAATATTAATCTAAATTGAAAATAATTTTTCTTTGGTTGTAGATGAAAAAGTATTTTCAACAAAAATGATGAATTCTCAACCAAAGATGGAATAGTTACTTTTTCAGTTGAACGAATTAATTTTTTCACGAAAAAAGATACATTTTTAGCAAAAATGGAATAGTTAAATTTTCAGCTGAAAAATTGATTTTTAACTAAAAAACGAATTTTGCAACAAAATAGTTTAATTTGTAACCAAGGAACTACATGTTCAACCAAATGCTTGAATTTTTAGACAAAAACATGATTTTTTAACTGGGAAAATTAATTTTCTGCGAAATAAAGTCGAGTTTTCACCATAAAAAAAAAAGATAAAGAATTTTCAAATGTTTTCTTTTTAACTAAAAAAGGTAAATTTTTGACAAAGAAATGGAATAGTTAAGTTAGCAGTTAAAAACATGAATTTGTAAATGAACAAAAAAGAATTTTTAACTGAAATGATGAATCTTATACTAAAAAATTAATTTTGACCAAACAGCAGAATTTTCGACACAGGAGATCAGTTTTCAAGCAAGAAGTTTAATTTTCCACTGAATATACAAATTTTTAGCAAAGTACATTCATTTGGAAAAAAATGAATTTTCAATAAAATAAATGAAATTTCGACTGAATTGATAAATCTTGAATTGAATTTTCAATTTTTGAAATTCATCTGTATGGAAGAAAATTCATTTCTTCAATTGAAAATTCAAATATTTCGTCAAAAATCAATTTTCTTTGTTGCTGAATATTTTAGCCAAAACGTTAAAGTTTGAAGCTAAAAGATGAATTACTCAAAACGTAACTGTAACTAGGGAAATTCATTTTCTACTAAAAATATTAATTTTTCCAAAAAAAATTGAATAATTACATTTTCAGTTCAACCAGTTAAATTTCCACACAAAAAAACATAAAGTTTCAGCTAAAACAATTAATTTTCAAGAAAATAAAAGAAACATTTTTCAACAAAATAGTTCAATTTTGAACCAGGGAAATAAATATTTAACTAGAATGATAAATCTTTGAGAAAAAATGAACGTTTAACCAAATAGTTGAATTTTTAACCAAAAATATAGTTTTCTAACTGGAAAAATTAATTTTCTATCAAAAAGTCGAGTTTTCAAAAACCAAAAAAAAAAGTTTTTTCAACATATTAGTTCAATTTTCAACCAAAAAGATAAATTTTCAACTGGAATGATGAATCTTGCAAAGGAATTGAATTTTTACGAAATTGAATTTTGAACGAGAAACATGAATTTTCTACAAAACAAAAACAGCAACGAATTTTCAACAAAATAGTTAAATTTTCAACCAGGGAAATGAATGTTCAACCAGAAAAGAATGAACTTTTAATAAACTAGTTTGATTTTTTAATTGAAAAAAAGTTGAATTTTCAACAACGAACCTTTATTTTTTAAGAAAAAAGTCGATCTTTCAGCAAAGAGCGATTAATTTTCAACTAAAAAATGTAATAGTTACATTTTTAAAAAGATCTTCCAGGCAAATTTTAAACACAGAAATAAAAATAAAAAAAACAGATTATTCAGTCGATGAGGACAAATATATTCATTTAAATTTTTGAACTTTGAATGCAATAGAACAAAATTTCTGCGAAATGCTTGAATTTTCAGCTTGAAAATATGAAAAAAGTGTTGAGAACAATCGAATTAAAAAATGTGTAGAATTTCAAATTCTAGATGAAAAACATGTTATTCGAATCGTGTTTTAGGTCAGGTAAATAAAACCTTGATAAGAATGAATGCTTGTCATACGCGTGTTTTCGGCCCAAGCCGGTTTTCTAACATTTTCAACAATTCGAATTTAAAATAAAAATCTTTTTCGGTTGTAAATGTAGCTGTTTCATTTTTAGTTTAGAATGCATCCCATTCCGTTGAAAATTCACCTTTATTGGTAGGATATTATTCTTCGTAAGTGACTGAAAACTACCTTTTTTTTCATGAAAATCAAACTAGTTTACTAAAAATTCGTTCTTTTTAGTTGAAAATTAATTTTTTTTAACTGAAAAAATAACTATTTCATTTTTGATTCAAAGTTCATGTTTTTCAGTTGAAAGTTCAACTACACTTTCAAAACTTGAACTCCTTCATTGAACATTCCTTTTTTTGATTAAAGATTCATCATTTTAGTTAACTGAAATTGTAACTGTTCCAGTTTGGGCTAAAAATTAATTTCCTGAATTTAAAATTTTAAACATTTGGTTGAAAATTCAATACTTTGTTTCAAAATTGAACTATTTCGTTGAAAAAGAAATTTTTTCGTTCGATTTTGCTTGACTTAAAATTTACATTTTATACTTTCGATTGAAAATTTATCTTTCACCGTATTTGGTTACAGAATAATTTCTTCAATTATAAATTTAACTATTGTGTTAAAATAATTTTTTGTTCTTGAAAATTCATTTTTTCAAACTGAAAATTACATTATCCCATTTTAGGTCACAAAACTATCCTTTGGGCTAAAAATTTACTTCTTTGTTTGGAAACGTAACTATGTTCTTGAAAATTCCTTTTTCCTTCCTTGATTGAAAATGAATCTTTTCAATCAAAAAGTCCACTTTTGCTTACACCGATCGAGTTTCTGCTGGATTTTACTCTAAGTTGTTATATATTTAAGTCTTTTTTTTCAAAGAAATTCTACTCACATAAGATCTTCCAGCTTTTTCATACCCCTTCCTAAGAATAAGTACAATTTTGCCAAATCCCCCCCCCCCCCACCTTTCATCTTAGCTATTTCGTGGACGATCTTTAAGTTAGAATCTTTTTTTTTTTTAAATGGAGTATCAAACCTTTCTATTAATAATGTAATGTTTTTCTTCAATTTTCAGGATTTTCAAAAAGTGAGGATGAACTAAAAATGAGGGTAAAAGGTGAATATAACATAACGACTGATGATTGGAACGCACCATGTAACCGAGTTAAAAGCGAGAAAGATAGGTTAAACAACTTATCAGAACCTTTTAAAGATTTTGATAAGGCTTTAGATTCAAACAATCCCCCCCCCCCAAAAAAAAAAAGATCACTCTTATCCAATACGTGTTATCAGAGCAGCACTACCGTGCTCGGTTGGCGATCAAATGAAAGATAAACTGAAATACTATATTGAGTAAGTTCTCTCAACTTCTTATATACAAATTTCATACTATTTTTTTCGATGAAGTTTTCCACCGCCCCACTCTACTATCCCACCCTTTACCATTCCGTAACTCTACTTTCCCCTCTCGACCCCAAATATCCCCTCTAAAACTTTTTATCCCCTAACTTTCCCTCTACCCACCTCTCACTGACCCACTTCTCTTCTACTTCCCCTACCCTTCACTACTGCCTTATCCACTGACCAATCCCAAACACCACTATTACACATCCCTAACTTCTCCCACCCAACATTTCCTCACATACATTCCTTTATATACTTCCTCCTCCAGCCCACTACATTTCCCTGCAATAATCTTTCTCCCTTCATTCCCTCTCAACCACTCTTAACATGCTGTCCCCTCTTCTCCTAACCCTTTTCCGATACCCCTACCACGCCTTTCCTACTCTCCTAACTCTAAATTCCTTCGCATGCTGCCGTCCTGTTTCCTCGCATATCCTACCACACTCGACTCACATTCCATACTTCTCCTTCCTTCACTCCCCTCTACCGACCACTCTTTTGTTTTTTTCTCGCCTACTATCCTTCTCATACTAACCCTACTACCCATGTCCTACGTCCATTCCCTCATATTCCTCCTACATCCTCTGCCATCCAATAGTGTCTCTCCCCGAACTCTCTCTTTGTCCATCTCGTTCTTTGCGCTCCCATCTCATACTTCCCTGCCACTACATTCTTTCATATACCCTCCCACTTCCCCCTTAGTGCCCCACCCATATTTTCCATTCTGGTAGAGCCCTCCCCTAGTTCCCCTCTGTCCAATCCTTACTTACACACACCTCGCCTACAACCCTTCCACTATTAACCCTACTAACGCTAATACTTTTCCCCTACTACCCCGCCCCTACATTCCATCGCATACTTCTCCCCTTGTACTTAACCCAGTCATATATGACTGCCCTTTTCCACTCACCCCTCACTTGCCCTCTTATTCCTTTTCCTACTACCCCTTCCTACTACCCCTTCCTACTAAGCCTACTTTCCCTTCCGCTATAAAGGGTGCGGTGGGCCCCTGACAAAAGCTATAATGGTTTCTGCCCCAGTCTACTGAATTCTGGAAAATAGAGAAAATAATTTGAAATTAAATAAAAATGTCTACCACAAATGAATAGACTTTCTTTCAACCGGAGGAATTTCTTCGAATCAACAAACAATTGCTTCGGATTAAATAAAAGTTTCTTGGACTGAGACCACATGAATTCTTTTCTATGATTCAAAAGAAAGTTTCTTTTTTGGTTGAGGATTCAATTATTTGGTTGAAAATTTGTCTTATTGCAGATGATTTCGTCTGTTTTTGATGGAAAATTGAAATCGTTCCTGATTGAAATATCAGTTATACCGAGTGTCACAAAAGTCCCGGGACAGCTGAATATTTCCTCAGGTAAGATATTTTTCAGGGAGGTCAAGGTTATTCTTGAAGAAGCTTTCAACGAAGAATTCAATGGTGACCTTTATTTTGATTTTGACGATGACCTTCAAGGTTTTTTCAGAGTCAACTTTAAAGAAAATGGAAACCCCCTCTTTTACATCGGCAATCTATAGAGCGAGAAATTTTACGTTCAAATATGTTACTAACTTCAACAAGGCGTATTCAGTAGTGACCTCAACAAAAAAGTGACCTTGACTATGACCTTCAAGGTCATTTCAAGGTTAATTTTTTTCCATTGGAACCCCCTTTCAAGGTTCCCGCTCTATCGATGGCCGATGTAAAAGAGGGGGTTTCCATCTAAACAAAGTTGACCTTGAAAAAACCTTGAAGGTCACCGTCAAGATCAAAATAAAGTTCACCATTGAATTTCACGTGGAAATTTACTTCTAGAATGACCTCGGCCTCCCTGAAAAATGTCTTGCCTGAGGAAATATTCAGCCGTCCCGGGACTTCCGTGACAACCGCTATATCAAATTCTATTACATTAAAAATTATTTTTCTCCTCAAATTGAAAGAAAGACAGTCGCACATAGCGCGCAATATTAATGATGCTAATGTTTAAATTGAAATTCGCTTCATTTTCAGCCACAACTAAAGTCGATAAAGAGAATGGCAAGTGAACCAAAGGATGATGCACATATGACGACTTCTGATCTTTCTACAATCTAATTATAACCTATTCTTATTATAAACGTGCATTGTTGTCTAGTATAAGGTTTAAAAAAAAAACTAAATAAATTTAAAAAAAATAGCATTCTCCCCTCTAGACCATAGTCGAAATTAGGTCCGCTGTACTATACAGGGGTGTTACTGCGATTTTCCTTGTGTACTATAAAAAAAAAAATTGTAGGTGAATACTAGTACAGATATTTGAAAGACGGGCGCAGCCACTAGGGTGTAGAATCTGTTGAGTTTTTTCTAAGGGGAGACTATGGTTATTTAATGTACTCTCCAGCAATAATCAAAATATGTAGCGTATAATAAAAAGTTATTACTCTATATCAATCTGCCGTTTTATTGTAAAAAAAAAATTATCCTTTCTTCAAGTATTATTAGAAGTACCCAATTTGTGATGATTACTTAGGCCAACATACATAGGCCAACGGCCATGACACGCTGAAAAAAGAGTTCTCGTCAGATCACTGAAGTTAAGCAGCGTTGGGCGCGGTTAGTACTTGGATGGGTGACCATTTGAGAATACTGTGTGCTGTTGGCATGTTATGGGTGTGGTGAGCCCAAACTTGTAGTTATTTATAACTACAAGAAAACTATCCACCTAGAAACACTACCCGAAACGGGTAGTGTCACGCCTACCCTGAAAGGGAAATGGCTTAATGGTATACTCAACAGAGTTGAGCGAAAATTCATTCATATGATTGTTGTAGGTAGTTTTATAAACGAAAACATAAATTTATTTTTGAAACGAATTTCGATTTTTGTGATTGGTAGTAACAATTTCTATTAAAAAAATCGCAATCTATAAGTGTTATCAAAATTACCTTATTTGTGATAATTAAGCCGCTTTTCCCTGAAATTAGTCAAAAATGAATTGAGTGTGCTTTTAAAACTGGATGCACAATTTCTGTTTCATAATTTTTTTCGCAGCTTGTGTCGTTCTTTCAAAAATTGAATTTTTTATATTCAATGATATGTTCCACAATTTGAACAAAAACTACGCGACCTATCAAAAATTGATTAATAAAAAATTTGTATCTCTTTTTTGGTCGAACAACTTTTCTCTATTTTTTTTTTTGTTTGTAGCTTGTGTCGTTTAGCGAAAAATTTGATTTTCCGTTTTTAAAATTGTTTTCTACGAATAAAACAATAATTACGCGTCCTATCAAAAAGTTATTCATAAAAAATTTGTAGGTCTTCTTCAGGAGCACAATTTTTGTCTCCTCATCTTCTTTTGTATCCTGCGCAGTTTTTCTTTTCTTGACTTTTTTTTCATATCGTGCGTTGTTTGGCTTACAATTTTTATTTTCGATTGATTTTGTTGATGCTATAACTCTAATAATTTTTTTTTATCGAAAAAAGTCATCAGGAGAAATTGTTCGGCTTTTCAAGTACTACGAATAGCCGTAAATGAAATTTTTTAATCTTGAAGAAACTGGTCTAAAAAATTTAAAAATTCTGTAACTTTCTAAATTTCTATAAAAAATGGCTTTTTAACGAACTCGTACTTTTACTTGGTTCCTAAAAAAAGTATACTAAAGCTCGATTCGATCTGTTCATTTTTTCAAGAGTTATCGTGTTTACAGACGGACAGACAGACAAACAGATAAATTATTTTCTACTCAAGAGACCATTTTTTAACAAAGTACATTCATTGTTTACCAAAAAGTTTTAATTCTAACTACAAAATATCAATTTATAAAAATTTATATAAATACGAATTTTCAATTAAGGAAATAAATTTTCAAATAAAGTAATGAATCTTCAGTTGAATATTCAACTTTTTGAATTCATCATCTTGGACGAAAATTCATTTCTTTAATTCAAAATTTGAATATTTTGTTGCAAACTTTTATTTTGTTTAGAATTAATCTTCTTGGTTCAAATACCGTCTTTTTTGTTAAAAATTTAACTATTTCGTCACGAATTCATTTTTATTCACTGAATATTAAATCCAAAATGTGGGAGTTTCAAGCTTAAAGAAGAAATATCTCCAAGAAAATTGCATTTGCATTCCTATAATGTGAAATATGTACCAAAAAGGATCAGTTTCTCATATGATTGTTAAATTTTCAACAAAATCATAAATTTTGAACGAAAAAAGATGCACCTTCAACGAAAAATATAATAGTAGACTTTTCATCAAAAAATAAATAGATTTTCTGTTAACGTTAAATTCATAAAATAGACTGCATAGTTTCCTTTTGGATCTCAGACCAGAAGGGTGCTCTTCTAATTGCATAACGAAAATTATTTTATTTTTTGAATTTTAAATTTGTTTTCTATAAAAATTATTATGATAACCAAAATAATATGTAAGGATAGAAATATTGAAAGAGAAGGAGAAAGAAGAAAATTAATGAGGATAGGTTAAAAAATTCCTTTTTTGGTTCACTAATAATTTCATTAAAATAATAATAATTTCTTATCGTGTTAATAATTGCTGATCTTTCAATTTAAGTTTTGGCCCCTATCCGTGGTCGCAATAACATTAAACAAATTTGTGATGTTTTTCAAAAATAAAATAAAATTAAAATTCATATCAATTATATTGATATGTCTTTCAAATTCTATAGTTTTTAACATAATTAAGATATTTGAATTTTAGCGAATTTTTAACGAATCTTCGATTTTCAACTTGTACCAGGTATGTTTGTTTCTCTGTTTTCCTTACTGAAAATTGAAGGCCTTCTTTTATAGGACAACCCTTCTATTTCTTTTACTTAAAATTTAAATTTTCATTAATCATTATTTATTGTGTTTTATAATATTTTCTAAAATATTTGTATGTTTTTTACAGACTCAATTTTTTTTGTTGACTGATGAGGGTCCAAAACAGTGACTGAAACGTTTCAAAAAGAATTATCGAATCTTTTATTTTGACATTCATTTCCATGACTTGCTTCACTAGGGTATAGACAAACAGTAGGATTTTAAACAAGAAAAAATGAGTTTTCAACCAAGAAATTTAATTTTCCACTAAACTGAAAAACTTTTAGCAAAGCACATAAATTTTTGACTAAACAGTTCTCAACCAAACATGGAATAGTTACTTTTTCAGTTGAATTAATTAATTTTTTCACAAAAAAAGATACATTTTTAGCAAAAATGAAATAGTTAAATTTTTACCTGAAAAATTGATTTTCAACTGAAAAACGAATTTTGCAACAAAATAGTTTAATTAAAGTTTAATTAAAAAATTAAAGCCAAGGAACTAAATTTCAACCAAATACTTGAATTTTTAGCCAAAAAAATGATTTTTTAACCGGGAAAATTAATTTTCTGCGAAATAAAGTCGAGTTTCCACCATAAAGAAAGATAGGGAATTTTCAAATGTTTTCTTTTTAACCAAAAAAGGACAATTTTTGACCAAAAAAATGAATAGTTAAGTTAACAGTCAAAAACATGAATTTTTCAAAACAACAACAAAGAATTTTGAACTGAAATGCTGAATCTTCAACTAAAAAATTAATTTTGACCAAACAGCAGAATTTTCGACACAAGAGATCAGTTTTCAAGCAAGAAGTTTAATTTTCCACTTAATCGACACATTTTTAGCAAAGTATATTGATTATCAAAAAAAAAGAATTTTCAATAAAATAAATGAAATTTCAACTAAATTGATAAATCTTGAATTGAATTTTCAATTTTTGAAATTCATCTTTTTGAAGGAAAATTCATTTCTTCAATTGAAAATTTGTAATCCTTTATTATAAATGTTTTACTAAAAAATGATGTATTTCTAACATGATTGTTAAATTTTTTCAAAAAATCATAACATTTAGAACCAAAATAGCTCTCAACTAAAGATACCATAGTATAATTTTCAACCGAAAATAGTTGGATTTCTTTAATTTAAACATAATTTTTCTCTAGTTGTAAATGAAAAAGCTTTGAGAAATAATTGAATTCTCAACTAAGGCAATAAATTTTCAGTCCAAAAGACGTAACTATAACTAGGAAAATTAATTTTCTACTAAAAATATTAATTTCCCTAAAAAAAATTGAATAGTTACATTTTCAGTTCAACAAATTAATTTTCCACAAAAAAAAAAACAGATAAATTTTCAGCAAAAATGGAACAGTTGAATTATCAGCTGAAAAAAGTCATTTTCAAGAAACGAAAACATTATTCAACAAAATAGTTTAATTTTGAACCAAAGAAATAAATGTTTAACTAAAATGATAAATCTTTGAAAAAAATTAATGTTTAACCAAATAGTTGAATTTTTAACCAAAAATGTAATTTTCTAACTGAAAAAATTAATTTGCTGCCAAAAAAGTGGAGTTTTCTCAAACCAAAAAAAAAAAGCGATAGAGAAAAAAAAGTTCATCAAAACTGTTGAAATTTTTACCCTTAAATAATTATATTTTCAAACAAAGGGCTTAATTTTAAACACAGAAATTAAATTGAAAAATAAGATTATTCAGTCAAATTAAAAAATGTGTCGAATTTCAAATTCTAGTTAAAAAACTAGTTATTTGAAACGCGTTTGAGGTCAGGTAAATAAATACTTCATAAGAAAGAATGCGTATCATACGCGTGTTTCGTATTCATGATGAACCAATTTTAAGTGGAGACAAGGTTAGTCTCTCAACAATTTCATTATATGACTGGCCCAAACGCCGTATCTCTACGTCGTCAGTAAAAGAAAAAAGAAAATTTTTGTTTGTGCTGAAAGTCTTACATTCCGATTTTTTTGGGTAAATTTTGAATTACGTCCAGGATGAAGCTCTTCATCTTTGTTCTGGTGGCAATTTCTGGCGGTGAGTATAAGTGAAGGAATTAAATTAATTTAAACAATTTATCTTTCGGCGTCATCCACAAATAACTATAGCCGTTTCTCTGAAATTTGCAACAATTCTTATTCAAAATTAAAATCGTTTTGGTTGAACATTAATTTAGTTTTGATTGACAATTTATTTTTCACAGTATTTGGTCAAGAATTTATTTCTTTAGTTATGAATTTAATTATTGTGTTAAAAAATAGCTTTTTGTTGTTGAAAATTCATTTTTTTAAACTGAAAATGTTATTATCCCATTTTTAGTCACAAAACTATCTATTCGGCTGAAAATTAACTTCTTTCTTTGAATATGTAACTATGTTAGTTATTTGATTGTAATGTAGGCGGGGGGCCCGTGAGGTCCCACCCCTGGCGCTCAAGCTATAAAGCCTATTGTGCCATGCCCGTGTTTATTCTCAAGGCAGTGCTCCGAATCCGGCCATCCTTCGCCGAGTGTTTTTGGATGTCGGTGGGTTTCGCTGTTACCAACGTTCTGAGAATATACCTCTCAGGTGCCAGGCGTACCTATCGCACAGTAAATGACGTCCTACTTTGTTGATTAAGCAATGTGATCCTCTGTGGTCATCAGGTAGATGCGCAGATTCGAAGCACTGCCCTGGTGTGTTATGCAAGTGTATGTGTGTGTGTTCATTACTCGAAATCGGTCGGCGACCATCGAGCGTGGTGCCCCCTGTAGGAGCCCCCAAGCGCAAGAAGAACGCTGACTCATTTTCGAGTCTTCTCAGAATCGGCTCTGACCCCCAAGGCTAGTCCCCACGACATGGAGCCCCACCTTGGCACCATACCACTTTTTCTGAGGGGACCTACAGTTTAAGGTGGGTTCCGAACCACCGAAGCCCCGGTAGAAGTACATAAAAAAATTTCCGTCGGTACCCGGTTCAGGGGTCGAACACCAGACCTCCTGCATGAAACTCTGACGCGCTATCGTCTGAGCCACCGAAGCTTCTATGTATCTATGTTGCTGAATATTCATTTTTCCTTCCTTCGTTGGGAATAAATTTTTTAACCGAAAAAAAATCATTCTATTTTTGATGAAAAATTTACTTTTTTTAGTCCAAAATTCCACTATTTGATTGACAATTAATTAATTTGGTTGAAAATCCGCCTTCTTTGCTAGGAAATTATTTATCTCGGCTAAACCATCATATTTTTGTATCCAAATCGAACTAGTTTGTTAAAAATTTTATCTTTTTTGGTTGAAAATGTATCATTTTCAATCGAAAAGTCCACTTTTGCTTACACCGATCGAGTTTCTGCTGGATTTTACTCTAAGTTGTGGTATATTAAAATCTTTTTTTTAAGGAAACTCTGCTTACGTTAGATCTTTCAGCTTCTTCACACTCCCTGATAAGGAACAGTAAAATCTTGCCGAACCACCTCCCCCCTCCATTCATCTTAGCTATTTCGTGGACGAACTCCAAGTTAAAATCTTTTTTTTTTTTTTTAGCATCAAACATTTCTATTATTAATGTAATGATTTTCTTAAATTTTCAGGATTTGCAGATGAGGAGTTTGACCTAAAAAAACGGGTATACCAGGAATATAACATATCGCCTGGCGATTCGAATGTTAAATGTGATCGAGTTAAAAGCGAGAAAGATAGGTTAAACAACTTATCAAATGCTTTTAAAGAACTTGATAAGGCTTATCATTCAAAAAATCCCCCAAGAGATGGTAATTACTGGCTTCAACAATGTGTTATCAGAGCAGCGCTACCATGCGCGAACTTCGATCAAGTGAAACAAAAAGTGAAATACTACATTCAGTAAGTTTGTTAAATTTTTTATATACAAATTTAATACTATTTTTTAGATGAAGTTTTCCACCGCTCCACTCTACTATCCCACCCTTTACCATTCCCTGACTCCACCTTCCCCTCTCGTCCCAAACATCCCCTCAAAAAACTTCTTATCCCCTAACTTTCCCTCAACCCACCTCTCACTGACCCACTTCTCTTCTACTTCCCCTAACCTTCACTACTGCCCCTTGCTTACTGACCAATCCCAAACCCCACTATTACACCTCCCTAACTTCTCCAACCCTACATCCCTTCACATACATTCCTTTATGTACTTCTTCGTCCAACCACCTACATTTCCTCTCAACTCTAAATTCCTTTGCATGCAGCCCTCCTGTTTCTTCGCATATCCTACCACACCCCACTCACAGTCCATACTTCCCCTCCTTTAACTCCCCTTTACTCACCAATCTTTCTTCCCCCTCTTCTACTGTCCTTCTCATACTGACACTACTACCCATGTCCTACTTCCGTACCCCCACATTTCTCCTACATCCTCTCCCATCCAATACTGTCTCTCCCCAAACTTCCTTTTCGTCCATCTCTTTCTTTGCTCTCCCATCTCATACTTCCCTTCCGCTACATTCTTTCATATACTCTCCCACTTTCCCCTTAGTGTCCCACCCATATTTTCCATTCTGGTGCAGCCCTCCCCTAGTCCCCCTCTGTCCACCCCTTACTTACACACACCTCGCCTACAACCCTTCCTACTTTCCCTCCCAGTATAAAGGGTGTGGTGGGCACCTAACCGAAACTATAGGGCTTTCTGTTCGAGTCTACTGAATTCTAGAAAATAGAGAAAATAATTTTAAATTTAATACAAATTACTACTTAAAATAAATAAATTTCTTTGAACCAGAGAAATTTCTTCGAATCAAAAGAAATGGCTTTGTATCAAAGAAAACTTTCTTGGACTGAGACCCAATTCATTTTTTTCTATGATTCAAAGGAAGCTTTCTCTTTTGGTTGAGGATTCAATTATTATGTTGAAAATTTGTTTTTTGTGGATGATTTAACTGTTTTTGATGGAAAATTAAACTCGTTTTTGGTTGAAATATCAATTATACCAAGTATCACAAAAGTCCCGGGACACCTGAATATTTCGTCAGGGAAGATATTTTTCAGGGAGGTCAAGGTTATTCTTGAGCTAGCTTTCAACAAGGAATTCAGTGGTGACCTTCATTTTTATCTTGACGATGACCTTCAAAGTTTTTTCAGGGTCATCTTTTTCTAGAATGGAAACCGACATTTTTTACATTGGGAATCGATAGAGCGAAAAATTTTAGTTCAAATATGTTACTAACATTTCGAGGTCACTTTTTTCTATTGGAAACCACCTTAAAAGGTTACAATGTACCTATGTATGACCTGGGTACATATTTGAACGTAAAATTTCCCGCTCTATCGATTGCCGATGTAAAGGAGGGGTTTCCATCTAAAAAAAAAGTTGACCTTAAAAAAACCATCAACGTCACCATCAAGATCAAATTAAAGGTCACCATTAAATTCCTCGTTGAAAGTTACTTCAACAATGACTCTGACTTCCCTGAAAAATATCTTACCTAAGGAAATATTTAGCCGTCCTGGGACTTTTGTGACACCCGTTATATAAAATCTTTTCACATTGAAAATTATTTTTTTTCTTAAATTGATCCAATGTTGATGATGCTAATGTTTAAATTGAATATCGTTTTATTTTCAAAAAGCATTCCTCTCTAGACCATAGTCGAAATTAGGTCCGCTGTACTATACACGGGTTTTACTGCGATTTTCCTTGTGTACTATGAAAAAAAAATTGTAGGTGAATACTAGTAGAGATATTTGAAAGACGGGCGCAGCCGCTAGGGTATAGAATCCGTAAAGTTCTTTCTATAGGCAGAATATTTTCATTTGATGTGCTGTCCTGCAATAATCAAAATATGTAGCGTATAATAAAAAGTTATTACTCTATCTCAATCTGCCGTGTTATTGTAAAAAAAATTATTTTTTTTCTCTAGTATTATTAGAAGTACCTAATTTGTGATGATTACCAACGGTCATACCACGCTGAGAAAACCAGTTCTCGTCAGATCACTGAAGTTAAGTAGCGTTGGGCGCGGTTAGTACTTGGATGGGTGACCATTTGAGAATACTGCGTGCTGTTGGCACATCGTGGATGTGGTGAGCCCACACTTGTAGTTATTTACTACAAGAAACTATCCACCTAGAAACACTACCCGAATCGGGTAGTGTCACGCCTACCCTGAAAGGGAAATGGCTTAATAGTATACTTACTTACTTACTCAACAGAGTTGAGCAAAAATCAATTCATATGATTGTTATAGATAGTTTTATAAACAAAAACCTAAATTTATTTTTCAAACGACAAAAAGCCATTTTTTCTCTAAAATTCTCTGAAAATAAGTTCATAGTGTTTTTAAAACTGGATATGTGGCATTATATTTTAATTTTTCTAATTGTTAGTAACAATTTCTATTTAACAAAATTTGAATCTGCCGGTTCTCCACAGAGAAAACTTTTTTTTTCTATAAGTGTTATCAAAATTACCTTATTTGTGATAATTAAGCTGCTTTTTCCTGAAATTAGTCAAAAATGAGTTAATAGTGCTTTCAAAACGGAATATGAAACATTATACAATAATTTTTGTAATTGTTTTTGATAATTTCTGTAAACACATATCTCAATCTGCCGTTCCGCGAATATAATTTTTTTTTATTATTTATTAATCTATTTTATTATGTTTTGGGTGCACAATTTTTGTTTACTATTTTTTTTGTAGCTTGTGTCATTTTTTCGAAAATTAAATTTTTTTATTTTCAATCTTATTTTTCACGATTTGAACAAAAACTACGCACTCTATCAAAAATTGATTAATAACAAATTTGTATCTGTTTTTTGGACGAACAACTTTTCTCTATTTATTTTTAATTTTTTTTGTGTCTTGCGTCGTTTATCGACAAATTTGATTTTCCACTTTTAATATTGTTTTTTATGAATAAAACAAAAACTACGCTTCCTATCAAAAAGTTATTAATAACAAAGGACCCCCCACCAATTGTACAGTAAATGCCTTTTTGTGAAAAATTCTAAATCTAATTTTTTTTTGTATCTTTGAACCTGCAAAGCACTAATCCGAAAGAAAAAAGTAAGAAAAATGGACAGTTTCTTAACAAAAAATGGTCAAAGTTTCAATTTTTACATGTATTTTAATAGAAAAATGCTTATTTTAGTGACAAGCTTTTTTTTCTCCGAAACTCTTTGTTAGATTTTGCTAAAATTTACACATTTTGACTATCAGTCTTACCGAAATGGAAATTATCATTTCTTAGTAACTAAAGTGGCTTGAGATTTTTTATTTAACTGCTAGGGTAGTAAATCACTTTCAAATAAGTCAAGGAAGCGTGCATAGCACGGATATTATATATGTGCATTTACTTCAAGGGTTGTTTTATCATCCCTTGAACATTTAATCCGGAATATCAACATTTCTTGAGTACTGAAATCACAAAAAGTTTTTTGATTAATGTATGAAGAAAGGAATCATATTGAAAGTAAATAGGGAAGGTGTAGACGACAAGGATGTATTTGAATTTTTCTAAAGGATTGGTTAATCATCCCTTACTTAGAGCAGCAGAGAAATTAACTTTTCGTAACGAATAAATCACCAATGACCAGGCCTACAATATCGCTTTAAAACATACATATAGGAAGCGTCCTTTAGGAGGACTTGGATTATAATTTATTCTCGGGGTAGTTTCATCATCCCTTAATTATTGAAACAAAGAAATCGAGATTTTATACGGGATAACCCACCACAGATTTTTTTATTAACATATTATTGATCAACAAAATCACTTTGAAACATACATATGAAGCATCTTTTAACAGGATTTGCATTAGTATTTATTGTGAGGGCCATTTAATCATCTCTTATTTATTGAATAAGTAAATAGATATTTTATACGGGATAAAGCACCAGAGACTTTTTTAGTTATACATTGATCAACAAAATTACTTTGAAAATACAAAGGAAGCGCCTTTTAGCAGGATTCTCATCACCCCCTATTTATTATTGAACCAAGGAAATCAATATTTTAAACGGGATGAAGCTTCAGAGATTTTTTTAATAATACATTATTGATCAACAAAATCACTTTAAAACATGCACGGAAAGCGTTTCTTTGCAAGATCAGCGTTTGAAACAAGGAGATCAATATTTTATACGGATTAAAGCGCCATAGATTTTTTATTAATACATTGATTAACAATATCAATTTAAAACATATATAGGAAGCGCCTTTCAACAGGATTTGCATTATAATTTATCTTTAGGGTCGTCTAATCATCCCCTAATTATTAAAACAAAGAAATCGATATTTTAAACGGGATAAAGCATCAAAGATTTTTTTATTAATACATTGATCAACAAAATCACTTTAAAACATATACAGGTAGCGCTTTTTTAGCAGGATTTGCATTATAATTTATTTATTTTCAGGGTCATCCAATCATCACCCTGATTATTGAAACAAGGAAATCGATATTTTATACGGATGAAAGCACCAGAGATTTTTTTATTAGTACATTGATTAACAAAATCACTTTCCTTACGAAAAGTTAATTTCTCTGCGTCCCTGAATAAGGGATGATCAAACAACCCTTTAGAAAAATTCAAAGACATCCTTGTCGTCTTCACCTTCCCTATTTACTTTTAATATGATTCCTATCCTCATAGATTTATCAGAAAACTTTTTGTGATTTTAGTACTTAAGAAATGTCGATATTCCGGATTAAATGTTCAAGGGATGATAATAAACCCTTGAAGTACATTCACATATATAATATCCGTGCTATGCACGCTTCTTTGACTTATTTGAAAGTGATTTCACACCCTAGCAGTTAAATAAAAAATCTCCAGTGACTTTAGTTACAAAGAAATGATGATTTCCATACTTGGATGTTTAAAGTATGAAAACACCCCCATAACATGCTGTTTACCCAACAAACCGTTAATCTTTCTAGATCTTAGATATGAGCCTTTTTCGGTAAGACTGATCGTCAAAATGTGAAACTTTTAGAAAAATCTAACAAAGAGTTTCGGAGAAAAAAAAACTTTCACTAAAATAAGCATTTTTCTATTAAAATACATGTAAGAATTGAAACTTTGACAATTTTTTGTTAAAAAACTGCCCATTTTTCTTACTTTCTTCTTTCAGATTAGTGCTTTGCAGGTTCCAAAATACAAAAAAAAGTAGATATTGAATTTTTCACAAAAAGCCATTTACTGTACATTTGGTGCGGGGTCCTTTGCATGTCTTTTTCTGAAGCACAATTTTGGTCAATTCATTTTGTTTTGTATCTTGTTCAGTTTTTCTTCTCTGACTTTTCTTTCATATCGTGCGTTGTTTGGCTTAAAATTTTTATTTTTGATTGATTTTGTAAATTTTGTTAATGCTAGAACTGATAATTTTTGTCATCGAAAAAAGTTATCAGAATAAATTATTCGGCTTTATAAGTACTACGAATAGCCTCATATAAAATTTTTTAATCTTGAAAAAAAGGTCTGAACAATTTAAAAATTCTCTAACATTATAAATTTTTATAAAAAATGGCTGGATATCGAACTCATTATTTCATTTGGGACCTAAAAAAAGTATGATAAAGCTGGATTGGATCCGTTCATTTTTTCGAGAGTTGTCGTGTTTACGGAAAGACGGCCGGACGGCCGGACAGACAGATATAAAAGTTTGAGTTTTTAACCAAGAAGATAAATTATTTTCAACTTAAGAAACCATTTGTTAACAAAGTACATTAATTTTTAACCAAAAAGTTTGATTTTAACTACAAAATATCGATTTATGAAAATCTACAAAAAGACGAATTTTCAGTGAATGAAATTAATTTTCAACTTAATTAATGAATCTTCAGTTAAAATATTTAACTTTTTTGATTCACCTTTTTGGACGAAAATTCATTTCTTTGATTGAAAATTTGACTATTTTGTTGAGAATTATTCTTCTTGGTTTGAATACCACCTTTTTTGTTGAAAATTTACCTATTTCGTCACGAATTCATTTTTTTGTTACTGAATATTAAATAAAAAATGTGGAAGTTTCAAGCAAAAAAAAGAAATATCTACAATAAAATTGAATTTGCATGCCTATAATGTGAGATTTGTACCGAAAAGGATGAGTTTCTCATATGATTGTTAAATTTTCAACAAAATCATAAAATTTTGAACCAAAAAAGATGCACCTTCAACTAAAAATATAATAGTAGACTCTTCATTCAAAAATAGATCGATTTTTTGTTACTATGAAATTCATAAAATATGCTAGTTTCCTTTTGAATCTCAGACCATGTGATGACTTATGTTAGCGACGCCCAAAGAAAGCCTCAATTCGCGCAGTTGTAACCAAAATTATATATAAGGATAGAAATATTAGAAGGGACGGAGAAAGAAGAAAATTACTGAGGATAAGTTTGAAATTTTTTTTTTTTCACTAACCACTTCATTGAAATAATAATAATTTCTTATGGACTTGATAAATTTTGATCTTTTGATGTAAGTTTCAGCCCCTATCCGTGGCCGCAATAACATTAAAATATTTGTGGTGTTTGTTAAAATAAAATAAAAATTCATATCAATTATATTGAGATTCAACCCCTGTCCATTGTAGAAATAAAATATATTATTAACTGCGAAATTCACGAAATTTAAAAATAAACTTTTCAAAATCGCACTTATAAATCCATAAAAATGGCCAAATTGAGAAATTAATCAAATAAATTACCTATTCAAAAATCACAATTTCGTCTTTACAGTTCTATAGTTTTCAACATAATTTAAATATTTGAATTTTCTTTATGAATTCTGTCGATTTTCACAAAAAACTCACACTAATATGTTATGCTATTTTTTTCAATTTCTTCTTCTATAAGGACGACACCGTGCAAGTCACATTGGGGCTAAATCGTGTTTGTTGCCAGGAGAATTTTTTTATTCATAAAATCAAATTACTGCATATTTTTTGGAAATAAAGAAAGATGTGAGCTAATTCAAACAAACAAGTTTAAACATCTAAAAATGTTCTACGAAAAATGCCCCTTACTCTTTTGTAATATATTGCATAGTTTACGAAAGAAATTGGACAATTATATTTTCAGAAAAACCAAAAAATTCTCCAGCCTTGTAGAATCGTTCAGCCTTACTTCAGCAGAAACCTTTAACAAATATTGCAAAAAATAAAACGGTGGATTCTTAAAAAAATTCTTTTTATTTTATTTCAGGTAAATTTAGATGAATTCGCGATAAATTGATAAGAATTCAGAGTAAATTCAAAACAATTTAAAATCCATCAAATTCCATTAATTTCCATAAAATGGGAAAGAATTTGAGAGAATTGAAGGGAATTCATAAGAATTTTAGTGAATTGAGGGAAATCCAAAAAATACAAAATTTCCAACAAATTGAGTAAAATGGGATCAAACAGAATTCAAGGCGACTTTAACAGAACTTTAGTTAATTGAAAAAATAAATTTAAAAAAAAAATGAATCAAATAAAATGCAAATTATTCAGGGGAATTCATAAAATAAAATTCAGAAGAATTATATAAAGTTCATACAAATTCGAGTGAATTCAAAACGATTTGAAAATATTTTCGAAATTCATTGAATTTATTAGGTTTGAAGTGAATTTGAAAAAATCAAGAGAATTAAAAAAAAATGTCATTGATACGAATCCATGATGAATTAAAGAGAATTTAAGAAGTATTAAAAATAATTCTAGAGGAGAAATGACAGAAATGTTTTTTTTTTTTGCAATGCACACTTTTGGTGTATTTTTTTTTTTACTTGAAATATCAATAATTAGAAAAATCTATTTCTGAATGCAAACAAATAATTAAGACTTCTTTCATTTATTATTATTTTTGATTTAAAAAATAATTTGGAGAAATACATTGAAGATTAAAAAGAACTGTGTTCCTCTATCAAAAGATTTAATTAATATATTTTCAATAACTAAATGATATTGATTGAAAAACAATTTTTTTGATTGCTTATATTCGAGAATTTTCTAGTTTCGCAAATTTGACAGTGTTGGATATTTTGTAAATTCAGAAAATTTTTATTTGGAATATTTTCTTTTTGCAGAATCTTACAGTGTTGAAATTTTACGTTTCGGAATTTTTCAGTCGTGCCATAAAATTAATAAGTAATTGATGAAATTAATAAAATTCGCGGAAAAGGAAACATAAAAAATATAGAAAATTCACTAAGTTAAAAAACTGCCGACAACTTAAAATTCTAGAATAATAAAATACTCTAAAGTTTATGATATTACCGAATTTGAGAAATTCGGGATACAAAAAAATCCAGAAATAAAATTACTGACGGCAAATTATTATATTCCCGAATCTGATCAATTAAAAAATTGTTCAGTTATACAACAAAAAATAATAAATAATAAATGAAACAAATACATTTATTAAATTAACATTTTTTTATTCTATGTATCATTTTATATTTGATTATTTATCCATTTAGAAAAATTCAAAGTGGAAACCATTTGTTCCGCATTCTTTTGATGCAAGGTAATTCAAATTCACTAATAAGTAATTTCCGTGAATAAACGCCACATTTTCGAAAACATCATATTTTTAGAAAATGAAGGTGAAATTCTTTCTGCTGTCGCAGTTTTTTTTGTATTTCTCTGTAATTAGTTCAATTTATCAAATAATGGCAATTATGAGCCTTTTATCATTTATTATCGTTTTTAATTTAAACAATAATTTGAAAAGATACATTGGAGATTAAAAAGAAATTTGTTCTTTTATCAAAATATTTAATTACTATATTTCCAATAACTGAATGATATTTAAGGAAAAAAATTTTTTCTTATTGTTGATATTTGAGAATTTTCTGGTGTCAAAAAATCGACATTGTCGCATATTTTGAAATTTCAGAAAATTTCTATTTTGAATATTTTCTTTTTCTAGAATCTTACAGTGTTAAAATTTTACTTTTCGGGATTTTTGAGTCGTGCTATAAAATTGATAATTAATTAATGAAATTAATAAAGTTCCAGGAATAGGAAATATAAAAAATATATCAAATTCACTAAGTTAAAAAACTGCCGAAAATTAATAAAATACCCGAAAGTTTATGATATAACCGAATTTAAAAATTTGCGATACAACAATTACTGACGGCAAATTATTATATCTCAGAATTTGAGCAATTGAAAAAGTGTTAAGTTGTGAAACAAAAAATAATAAATAAAACGAAAACAAAATCATATTTTTAGAAAACGAAGGGACATTTTTTCTTATGGCCTACTTCCATCTTTTCGTTATTTTAAATTAGTTCAATTTATTGAATAATTAAAATAATAATAATTAACAATATAATAGATGAAATTCTAAAAAAGACATGCATTTTTTACAAAGAAGAAAAACACCAACAAATTTTTTACAAAATAGTTAAATTTTCAACCAAATAAATGATTTTTCCACTAAAATATATTCTCAGCATAGCAGTTGAATGCTTAGCAAGAAAGATGAATTTTCAACAAACAAAAAAAAAACAAAATTTTCAAGAAAATAATTCCATTTTCAAAGGAAAAAGAAATGTTGAACCAAGAACATCAATTTTCGCACCAAAAGGTCAAATTCGCTACAAAAAACGATTGATTCTCAAGTAAAAAGGTAATAGTTCCATTTTCAGTTATATAGACTTACTTTTTAGCATTTTTTCAAACAAAATGTATACTTGACAAGAAAGTTTAATTTCTTACAAAATACATGAATTTTCTACCAGATATTTTAATTTTCTACCATATAGATGAATTTTTCACGAAATTCCAATCAAGTTCGACCATGAATTTATTATAATGAATCATCGTGAAAGTATTAAATCGATTATTAAAATAATGATTTTTCAACAAAAAAAGTAAACTTCTAACATCGTAGTTGTATTTTCGATGAAAAAGATAAATTTTCTATCAAAAAAAAAGAAAGAATTTTTACCTCAATAGTTGATTTTTTAACCAAGGTAACAAACTTTTAACTAGAATGAATTTTTCATTGAAAAAATCAATTTTCAACAAGAAAAATTAATTCTCTGCCAAAAAAGTCGACTCTTCAACAATAACAAAAAAATATTTTTGAACAACAAAAAAAAAAAGACTTTTCAACAAAATAAATAAGTTTTCAAAGAAATTAATATCATACTAAAATGATGAATTATCAGTCAAGAAGGCACACTTTTAGCATAGTAGTTGAACTAAATTGTAATAACAATTTTCCTAATTTTTAATAACAATTTTTATCAACAAATATCTCAATCTGCCATTTTCCCGTTGTTTTTTTGTTGTTGAAATTTTCCCAGAAGAAGTTAATAGTGCTTTCTAGACTAGATATGAAACATTAAATGAAAATTCTAGTAATTGATATTAACAATTTATGTAAACACATATTTTTGGGGAATTTTTCAGGACCAAAACATAATTAAATTCATGATTCATGAAATCAATCAAAAGTTTACAACATTACCGAATTTGAAAATTTCCCATAATAGAAAATTCAGGAAACAAAATTGCAGACACAGGAAAACTTTCGAATGAAAAAATTCCCGATTCTGAACAATCGAAAATTGTTGAATTCTGGTAATTTTTGAAATTATTGTTCAAATTTCTGGTAAATTTGGAAATTCCGGTACTTTCCGTAATTTTTGGCATTTTTTTGACATTTTCAGTCATTTTTGAAATTTCTCATTATTTTGACAATTTTGTAAATTTCTGGTAATTTTGAAAATTTTGGTAATTCTAGAAACAATGGAAATTTTGGAATTTCTGGTAAATTTGTATATTCTGGTACTTTCGGCAATTTCTGGCATTTTGTAATTTTTCTGGAATTTTGGAGATTTTCAGTAATTTTCTAAATTTCTCATTATTTTCACAATCTTGTCAATTTCTGACCATTTGAACAATTTTTGTAATTTTAGAAACATTGGCAACTTTGGAAATTTCAAAAATTTCTGGTAATTTTTGTAAATGTTCTAAATCTCTGGGAATTTTTGGAAATTTAACGGTCATTTATGGTAAGCTTTGTTTATTTAATTGTAAACATTTATCATCACTGAAATTTTTACTAAATTCATTCACAAAAATTCAAAAGTTAACCAAATAGTTGAATGTTTTACAAAAAGAAAAGATTAGTTTTTAACCAAAAATGGAAAGTGGAATTTTCAGCTCAAAAAAATAGTTTTTAACCAAATTGTTTAATTTTCAACTGAAAATGAAAAGATTTCAAATAATTTTAAACAAAAAGTAGACTTTTGAAGATTTCGAACAAAAAAATATCTCAAAGGTTTGAAGACAATTTTTTTGTGTTGAAATATTTAAAAAAAAATTATGAATAATTCAAATTAATTTAAAAGATATTGAGGAATTTAAGAAGTTGTGGAGAGATTACAAATATTTTTAAACTTTAAAAGACTTCCGAAAATATACATATAACCTCATCAATCAGGAACCCCTCATGACTCTTGTATCTTTGACTAGTTCTCTTAGTCTTTCATCCGCAATAACGAAGTCAATTACACTGTGGTTATTTCCTTCACACCAGGTGTACGTGTGGATCATTTTATGTCGAAACCAAGTATTGGTAATAAATAAGCCCTTTTCTAAGCATAAGCTAACTAATTTTCCCACGTTATAATTTTTTCTTGTTGAATCCCCAAAATTACCTAGCACCCTTTCTGTACCTGTATCCTGTCGTTGGACGCCAAACCATCCGTTCATATCTCCTAGCAGAATTATTCTTTCACCTTGATCGCAAGTACTTATTGTGTCATTTAAAGTGTCCCAGAAGGCGTCTTTGACTTCTCGCGGCTCACTGTCAACTGGGGCGTAGCACGCTATGATAAATAATCTTCTGATTCCTACCTACATTCTAGCCCACAACAATCTGGGAGATACAAAATCATGATCTTTGAGATGTTGTCTTGCTTTTTCATTCATAATTAAACCGACTCCTTGGCTACGATTTGATTCACTACCTACTCCTGACCATATCTCAAAATCGCCTTTCAAGACCCCATTTTCTATGTTTCTACTTTCGCAACCCTTTTTCTTCGTCTCAGGTACACATAAAATATCAAGTTTCCTAGCATGCATAGTTTCTCGTAGTTCTCTTACTCTAAGATTATTCACTCCTCTAGCATTCCAAACACCCAGTCTCCGAGGCTACTTTATTGTTTGTATTGTTCATGTTTAGATTGTACACCCAACTATCACCTTTATGCGCGAGATTTGTTTTGCGAGCCGAAATCATGTCCAAGTTAAGTGACTATTCGTCGTACTGTGGAGAGTCTAGCTCTAACATCAGTCCCACCAAAACTTCTGTTACTGGGGTTGGGGGGGGGGGGGGGGCGAGGACAGAGAAAGAAAACCGAGAGTCTCAATCGGTTGGTGATTTATGCTGAAAAGGTTACCAGCCTTCAGCAGCGTTGTATTAGATAGGAGTTAATATGTGCTCATCTGCGGAATACTGGCCTACCTCCAAACGAGGAACCAATAACTTTTTTTTTTTTTTTTTTTTTTTTTTTTTAATTTGAAAGAGAGTAATGTATATAGATATATATCAAATTTTCTCCTGCTTGAAATATTGAAATAGTTATAATAATTGAATTGCAATATTATAATTTTTTTTTTTGGGAGAGTTTAAAAATGCATTTAGGAATCTTTGGAAATAACGCGTAAAGGAAGACGCCATCAGTTTAATTTTTGAGTTTTCAAACACCTCAAAGTATCTTTAAAGATTACCCCCTCCCCAATCCTATCATTACATGAAGAAAAATTTTACTTCAGCAGAAACTAATATGAATTGGTATAAAATAAAGAAAAACTCATCTTTTTAAAGCACGTTGCAGTCTGTTCCATTTTCTGTCAATTTCCACATTAGACTTTGGTTGCGCGGTTATAAAATCTTTTATGAGTATGTTTATATACAGAAAACAAAGTTCATTGAAAAATTATCAGTCAGACTGATTTTGTTTTGTTTTGGACAAAGGGCTGCATGTTGAGAGTCAAGTTACAAGTGCGCTTCATTTTTGACCGTTGGAAAAATTGAGTGTTTTGAAATTTTTGTAGATACTTTCGGAAACCATTGAAATCAATTGACTACAAATAGCGAGCGGAAAAATCTTAAAATATTTGAAAATCCTTGAAATTTCATGAAATTTTCTCCTGCTGGAAATATTAAAATAGTTATAATAATTGAACTGCAATATTATAATTTTTAATCTCTGGCAATTCGCAAAAAGCTTTAACATGTGAGGATTTCTTGAAAATTTTTGAAACTCCTTCGAAACTATTGAAATCAACTGAAAATTCCTACGAATAGAGAGCGGAAAAATCTTAAAATATTTGAAAATCTTTGAAATTTCCTGAAGCATTATTATTTTCTTCAGTAAGCTCTTTAAATTCGACAAAAGAGTTATATGTATAGATATATATTAAATTTTCTCCTGCTTGAAATATTGGAATAGTTGTAATAATTGAAATGCAATAATTTAAAAAAAATCCTTTGATATTTTTTAAGTAATCTGAACAAAACACAATACTCATGAATCCCTTCAACACGTTTATAAAAATATCTATCACAATCATAGAAATGAATTTTCGATCAACTGTTTAGTTAGTCATCACAAATATGGCAATTCTAATCATTATTGAGGAAAAAAGTAATTTTTCTCTAGAAGGAAAATGTAGATTGAGATATAGTAATAACTTGTTATTGAACGCTATATATAATTTCGATATTACAGTCCATTACACTAAATTAACACATACTTCTTCAACACAAAACGAGGAATATTTTATGAAAACTCTTGTATAGTACTTAAGTATGACTATGGTCTACACAGAAAAAAAGCAGTGAATGAAATTTATACATTTTCATTCATAAAAATGTATTGAAGATATTAATGCATATTATAGTAATATCACACCTAAACGTTGATGTTTTGCAGGTGGACATTGACAATAATAACAAGAAGGTGCTTCATCTGGACACCTTTGGTATCCGCCGCAGTCGCACTTATCTGTAAAGCAGGCGCCACGTTTAACATTACATGGATCAATATTCATTTTTTTGTCTCCTGATGAAAGTTGTACCTACAAAGAAATTCAGTTTTAAAAATTAAAAGATAAAAGAGCACGACTATGAAAAAATACACATACGAATCAGTGCCCCTAATGCATTTAGGTGTGAAAATATTTAAAAAATTAGAGTCTCAAAGAAAGGATTCAGGAAGCTTTCATTGTAGAAAAAAAAACTGGCCTTTTTTATCTTACCACTGTAATCTATAACAATAAAAAAAGTAAATAATTTTTGTAATTCAGTTTGATTGTTCAAATAGCATAGGAAGCGGAAATTTAAAGGCTATGAGAAGTCATATTGTACTGCTAAATGAAAAATATGTATGGGTGTAATAATATTCTCAAATATTTTGACGTCATTAGAAAAACAATATATTCCATCAGATAAATTGATAGACACCCACCTAGTGAATGTCTCCGACACTCCGTTTGATAATTATGTACAATTTATTCTGCACTTTGTGCGCTTGATAAACGGCATGGACGTACAGCTCTTTTAAGGTGCACATTTTGAATTCGTTTTCGACGAAAATTTCGGATGAGTTGAAGTGTAAATAGTGCTGCACTGTGCGAACAGTTTTGCACACAAATACAGGCTCTTTTTCAAAATGAATAATTTTGAAAATCAAAGCAAAGCACGGTACGGTATTGACGTAATTCGTCATAACGAAGCATTTTTGAGCTTTGTATTCCATGCCGTAAACACGGCACCACGAAACTGTTCTTACAGTATTAGCAGATGATTCAGGAAGAAGGTGTCTGAAAGGTCTTATCGACTCTGTAGTGATTCTTCCTTGCTCTTCTGCTTCCAGTAAAAAACCACTAAGCATATAAGACTCCTGAAGCTGATGTTGTCTGGTCATTGAGAGAGAAGAATTTCTAAAACACTTAGTTTTTCTCATGAAGTCTTTGAAAACTTGATGTTTAGCCTCGCATCGTAAAGTATTATAAGTCTACAAAGGTCCAAATTTACGAAAAAGTGACGGATAATGTGTTAAGAAATGCTGTTTTGGAGTCAGATGTGTATCATAAATTATTTGGAAAGTGGTAAGGTATTCTTCTACGATATTTTCGAAATAGCCTAGCATTGTGGCAGAAATTTCGTAGGCACAGGCAAGTGAACTGATTTCCAATACCAAAAGATAATTTTTCCAAAATTCATTTCAGGATCAATATAAGGACCGAGAATAAATGGAACAAACAAGCTGAGGTACCAAATCTGCATACCGGTTTGTTGCAAGTTTGCTCCAGCTTTCAAGTGTTGCGGAAGAATCATTGAAGGTTTTGTTTCGGACTAATCATAATCGAATTCAACTAACTTGTCGTTGAACTCTTGTACCATCATCACTTTACTTTCGCCAAGAAGAAAACATGCCAACAAAAGCTGCAACGTTTTTAAAAGGCTACCTTCCATGATATCATGAAAAACATCAGGAGGCAATCCAGAAAGTATGTGAAAATGTTCCAAAGAATTTAGAGCAGAATTTCGATTAATACCGAATTCTGTACTTAATTCTTTTCGCTTTTTCGATGTTTTAGCTTTTTCCAATTTATCAATTTGATCGTTATACTCTTCCAGGGTTCTTATAAGAGAAACGTGCTCTCTCGTCAGTGTTCGAATTTTATCGAGACTTGCCATGCAGGACCTACAACAATGTGCAGCTGTGACACCTTCTTTTAGACCGTCAATTTTATGAGAAGCAGGATTGTCACCGGTGAATGCTATTAATGTGCCAAAAATTGTACTCTCATCGGGGCCCGATGGGAGTACAATTTTTCAAGTACGATATGATGGGGCATTTCAACACTGTTTTCAAAAGAATTTGAATCATTTACAATAGGTGCTAAAATATCCTCAATCTCATAAGCATTGAGCAGAGTTGATTCAACAGCCATCAGAAGATTTATAAAAACTAATTTTGATCTATTTCAAAGATGGATTCTGCCAAAGATCAAATGAAAAAATCCTATTTTTGTGGGTCTTGCAGAAGCAGTATCAGTAAGATTGGCTTCATCAAAGTACAAGACGAATAAAAAATATTCTGGTCCGTGTTCTTGCAACAATTTATTACTTTTAATGTAAGCACCATCCATGTAAGATCGTAGAACATCGTCTTGGCTTGGCTGTTCGGACTCATATAGTTTCTTATATTTCTCGTTCGAGAGAAGAACTCGTACCAGATCTATACTTGAAATATATATTAGTTTATCATCTTCTAACATAAGTTCACTGTTCTCACCGACTCTTGCCTGCCCTCCTTTAATTACTCTCTTAGTGAGTCTATGTATTTTTGGTTCAATTAGGAACATATTCTTTTCAAAATATCCATTTTGTTTATGCTTTGTTTCCAAATTTGAAAATACGTACAGTGCAGCACTTGCCCTTCATCTCTGAAACATTCAAAATTTCATGTAATTCAACTCCCTTTTTTCTCAGAGCATCTTCTAACTCTTCAGAAAATTCATCTACGCTCAGACGTATCAAACATTCCGTATTTTCCATAATTTGCTGAATCACATGTTCCGGTATGCTTTTTGCTCGTCAGCTCAGAACTAATTGTGCTTCAGAGTATTCTTTCATACGACTCCTTTCTGATGGCTCTCTTTCTGGATTCACCTGATCTACAGGTATTTATGCTTCGTCGGGTTCATTGAAATATTCAAGTGCATTATCACCAGAAGTCACATATTGATAATCGAACCTTGCTTCGTCATAATCTCCTGTTGCGTTTTGAAAACCATTCTCAATAGTGTCAAAGCCTTTATGATCTCTTGAAATGTGCGTTCTTCTGGCGCCAACAGGCTTAAAAGTTTTAGGGCATCCCGAGCGACCACAAGGCACATTAACAATTTTCACATTTGTGTGATATTTTACTAAATGCTTAATGAAAATAATTGAATCATTAAACTTATCATTGCATTATGGGCATTATTGCATCTGTAGAATACAATTATGAATTGTTATCTCCAAGTATTTAAAAAATTTATAAGATTATAATTAATTTTATTATTAATAATTTTCTATGAATAAAAAAATGTGCGGAATTATCTTTGTTTCGGATGGGCGAACATTTTTAATTTACGAAACTAAAAATCAATTGAATTATTTATTCTGACCCTAAAGCCAAAATTAACATCCACAGGGTGGCCGTTTTCACCGACGAAAAAAATTCCCGGTCATTGAAAATTTTTTCACGGTCATTAAATAATAGTTTCCAGTGAATAACAGGAATGCAATGGGTTTTAAAAGTTTTTTATTTAATATTCTAAACATGCAAACATGAATTCTTCTTTTAAATTTAACATTACAATAGATATTGGTTAATTTAAAAAAAATGTTAGTTAAACGGTGTTATTTGTCTGAGTAATAAATTGTAGATTAAAAGGTAATAAGATATTAAATGACATACCTCAGACCAAAGAAAGAGCTCCATAAGATGTTGAAGATCCTTTATGGACAAGAGTCATTAAAAAGATGTAATTCAAAATTCAAAGTCAAGTATTAGTACCATTGTATGTGGAAATTAAATAAGATACATAATTTTATATTTCTCCTTTTTTCATTATTCAAATTGAGATTTCTATTATTTGAAATAATTAATAGATGAAAATTTCATCTCAAATGCAATGCTAATTGTCATTCGAATTTTTTACTTTAAGGATCATTGATGAAAATTGATAAAAACCTTTTGTGAATGAGAGACAAAATGTTTTTATCAATTTTCATTAATGATGCCTAAAGTAAAAAATGCTAATGGCAATTAACATTGCATTTATGATGAAATTTTCATCTATTATTTATTTAAAATAATAGAAATCTCAATTTGAATAATGTGAAAAGGAGAAATATAAAATTGTGTATCTTGTTTAATTTCCACATACAATGGTACTAATACTTGACTTCGAATTTTGAATTACAACTTTTTAATGACTCTTGTCCGAAAGAGAAAAACTATTCGTTTTCGAAAAGTCGAGGAAAATATGGAATAAAGGATCTTCAACATCTTATCTATTTTCTTATATACCTATTCTTATCTATCTCTTTCTTTGGTCTGAAGTATGTCAGTTAATAGCTTATTACCTTTTAATCTAAAATATATATTATTATGAAAGAAGTACAAATGGAGGTTTTTCAACTAACCCTAGTGATTAATGCTTTCAGGGCGAACATTTTTACATGTTTCTTAAAGTAACATTAGGCTATTTTGTATAAATAAAATGTCACTGTGAGTTAAACGAGAGCATAGATTTTAAATCTATATAATATAAATATTTCAAGTTCAACTAATCCCTAGTGACTAAAGCGTGATATTAACATACATAAGCATTTACATTTTGTAAACGAAATGAGATCATTTAATGTTATCGTTAAACGAGACCTATTTTACCTTTATCGTATTAACATTCTTGCAAGAATAAGTTTTATTTAGTTACTCAGTTTTTTAATATCTTTCTCAATGACTTCTGCACTTTTCCGTGCATTTTCTAAGATTGTATTTAAGATGCTTGCTCGCTTATTAGTAATTAATAATAAGGCTTATTAATAAGGCAGGAATTTCAAAATTTATAAGATAAGATATTCATCAAATAACCTTATGTAACACATTTTTGGAAAATTAAAATCGTTTTTCATTAGAAATTTAAAAAATTCCCAGACATTTTCCGGTTATAATGACCAAACTTTTTTTTAATTTTGTCATGTATTTGACACTGAATTGTATGTTATCACTGAATTTAAATTGTAGTAGAAAAATATCATAGTTCGATTTCTATTAAACCTCCAATTGTAAATTCTTCCAAGTTCGAAAAATGAAGAATTCACAATCATTATTGATCAGAAATGTTTTTCAGTAAAAATTTGTCCACTTACATTCCTTATAATATTAAATCGTCTAAGTCGTGAAAAATAGAAAATTTACAACACAAAAAGTAATTTCAACCGCTTCAAATCAAAAAGTGATATCTCAAGATGAAAATCGACATGAACAATTATTCTGAAAAAGATTGTCATTCAAATAAAAAAATTTTCTTTAAAATCTCATATTTTCAGAGTGAATAAAAATATCTTCTGAATTTTCTATACTCGTAACTTAATAAATAACATGATAATAAATGGGATCCTGAAGCAAATAGTACAAAATCATAATGTAATGAAATATATAGTACGAAATGTATAAACTGAGAAAATTATAAAAACGAACTTCTGATGCAACCTACAAAACAACATGTATAATCCGTATATGCTTAAGGACTCTAAGAGTAAAAAGTTTGACTATACATGGATTTATTTGCAAAAAGAAAATTAAGCTAAGAGACTCTAAGAGTAAAAAGTTTGACTCTACATGGATTTATTTGCAAAAAGAAAATTA
Organism: Andricus curvator; assembly: GCA_932195095.1. NCBI lineage: Eukaryota > Metazoa > Arthropoda > Insecta > Hymenoptera > Cynipidae > Andricus > Andricus curvator. The sequence continues at coordinate 180,632 of CAKNYM010049138.1, forward strand.
AGCAAACGCACTTTTTGAAGCAATACTACGCATACATATGACTTTAAAAACTTTATTAAAAGGATTAAAAGGAAAAATTATTCAAAGGATAGATTAAAAGATGATTATTGATTGAATTGATTAAAAGGAAATGTTTCAAATCAGGACGCACACTCTACAGATTTGTAGGTTAGGTCAGTTAAAACATGAAATATAAACGATGTGCGGCACATTTCAGAACAAAACTGAGTTTCAATTATTTACTTACCTTGAAAAACAGTGACGATCCTGCACATGAATAAATTCACTACTTGATTTTGATCCATATCATCAAAAAATCTTCTTATTTCGCTCACCACAGCGTTGTTCAATTGTTCATTCCCGCTTTGGCGACGTCACACCTTCGTCTGATTTCCGATTCTAGAATTTCGCCTCTAGAGGGCTACAAATTATTTTCTTCTGGATCTTCTTTTTAGCCAATAAGATCTTACTACTTTACTTAGACTAATGCGGCTAATTTCAAGATTAATATTTAAAACAAAGTCTCAATAATGTTCACCTTTCAGTCTTATACCCATTGGAACTTATTAAAAGACAATCTTCATGCTTTAATTTAGTTATCTACTTAATTTGAGCCCAAAATAAAAACAAGTCTAACATTAATTTAAGACTTTTTTTCTGTGTGTAGAGGCGATTTTTTTTCAATTTATTTAGGTTTTTTCCTTTGAAACCTTACGCTAGACAAGCACTAGACATATTTGCTGTTTTATCGATAGATATCGTTTTTAATTAACTCAAGTATTATAATTGTAAAGAAGATTTTTTATTGGCATTAGGGTCGATAATATATATTTGCTTTGTGTTCTGCAATCAATTAAAAAAAATATATATTTATTCTTAAATAAAATAAAAATTAGATTTTTTATGTTTGGTCCCAGACTGACTCACTGGACTCGTCAGTAAGGCTGTGTGAATCAGTCCCACCTTATAGATTTTAATAGATCTAAATTAATTATAATATATTTTTTTTCAAAACCACATTTTTTAAGTTTGTTTCTGAATTTAATAAATTTTTCAGTCAATAATATAGTCATATAGTGTCCAAAACAAGCCTCAATTCGCGCATTTGTAACAAGAATAATACACAAGGATAGAAATATTGGAAGAGAAGGAGGAGGTAGACAATTACTGAGGATAAGTTTAAAATTCCTTTTTTAGTTCACTAATCAACTCAGTAACCTAATCATAATTCTGCACTGTGGAATATTGTTGCCTTGGAGAAGAGAAAATTTGATTTTTTCTGAAAAATAAAAATTTAAATTTTTCCACAAAATCCCAACAAGATAAAGATAAAGTCAAAAGTATACTATTGTTTTAACGATTGAGACAAATATTTTAAATGTGTAAATTTTTGACAAAAAATGAAAAGGTTAAGTCGACAGTTTGAAAAATAAATTTTTAAACAAACAAAGGAAGAATTCTCCACTTAAATGATGAACCTTCAACCTAAAAATTACTATTGACCAAACAGCAGAATTGAAAAAAAAGGGTTTTCAACCAAGAAATTAAATTTTCCACTAAACTGACAAAATTTTAGCAAAGCACATTAATTTTTGACTGAACAGTTCAATTTTTGAATAAAAAAGATCATTTCACAACAAAAATAATACAACTAGGACAATTCATTTTCTACCAGAAAATTAGAATTTTCAACAAAATGATGAATTCTCAACCAAAAATGGAATAGTTACTTTTTCAGTTGAACGAATTAATTTTTTCACGAAAAAGGATACATTTTTAGCAAAAATGGAATAGTTGAATTTTTAGCTGAAAAATGGATTTTTAACTTGAAAACGAATTTTGTAACAAAATAGTTTAATTTGTAACCAAGGAACTAAATGTTCAACCGTATACTTGAATTTTTAGCCAAAAACATGATCTTTTAACTGGGAAAATTAATTTTCTGTGAAATAAAGTCGAGTTTTCACCATAAATAAAGATAAAGAATTTTCAAATGTTTTTTTTTTTTTAACCAAAAAAGGTCAATTTCTGACAAAAAAGAAAATAGTTAAGTTAACAGTTAAAAACATGAATTCTTCAAAACAACAAAAAATAATTTTCAACTGAGATGATGAATTCTCAACTAAAAAATTAATTTTTACCAAGAAGCAGAATTTTCAACAAAAGAGATCAGTTTTCAAGCAAGAAGTTTAATTTTCCACTTAATCAACAAATTTTTAGCAAAGTACATTGATTTGAAAAAAAAACAATTTTCAATTAAATAAATGAAATTTCAACTAAATTGATGAATCTCGAATTGAATTTCCAATATTTGAATTACATCTTTTCGAACGAAAATTCATTTCTTCAATTGAAACTTCAACTATCTCGTCGAAAATTAATTTTTTTTACTCAATATTTAAGCCAAAATGTTAAAGTTTGAAGCTGAAAGATGAATGCTCTACAAAAAAGTTGAATTTATTCCTTTAATTTAAACATAATTTTTCCCTAGTTGTATTATAGATGACAAAAACTCTAAGAAATAATTAAATTCTCAACTACGGCAATATATTTCCAACCCAAAAGACGTAAGGGTAACTAGGAAAATTAATTTTCTACTAAAAATATTAATTTTCCTAAAAAAAATTAAATAGTTACATTTTCTGTTCAACAAATTAATTTTCCACAAAAAAAAACAGAATAATTTTCAGCAAAAATGGAATAGTTGAATTTTCAGCTGAAACAAATAATTTTCAAGAAGAAAAAACAAACATTTTTCAACAAAATAGTTTCATTTTGAACCAAAGAAATAAATGTAAATAAATGTGAATCTTTCAAAGGAATTGAATTTTTAAGAAATTTAATTTCGAACGTGAAACATGAATTTTCTACAAAAAAAAAAACAGCAACGAATTTTCAATAAAATAATTGAATTTTCAACCAGAGAAATGAATGTTCAGCCAGAAAAAAATGAACTTTCAATCAACAAGTTCCATTTTAAAAAAGAAAAAAAGATGATTTTCAGCGAGAAACATTTATTTTCTAAGAAAAAAGTCGAACTTCCAGCAAAAAGCGATTAATTGTCAACTGAAAATGTAATTTAAAGTTCCATTTTTAGAAAGATTTTTCAGGCAATACAGAAAAAAACACATCAAAACCCTTTTTACCCTTGAATAATTATATCTTCAAACAAATGGCTTAATTTTCAACAAAGAAATTGAATTGAAAAAAAAAGATTACTCAGTCAATAAGGACAAATATATTCAATTTAATTCTTGAACTTTGAAGGCCGTACAACTAAATTTATGCAAAATTCTTGAATTTTTAGTTCGAAAATATAAAAAAAGTTTTAAGAACAATCGAATCAAAAAATGTGAAGGATTTCAAATTCTAGTTGAAAAACATGTTATTCGAAACGATTTTGAGGTCAGGTAAATAAAACCTTGATATGAAAGAATGCGGATCATACGCGCGTTTCCTATTCATGATGAACCAATTTTAAATGGAGACAAGGCTAGTCTTTCAAAAATTTATGTGTATAAGTGGCCCAAACGCAGTATCTCGACATCAGTACAAGAAAAAATAAATTTATCGTGTGTGCTGAAAGTCTTACATTCCGAATTTTTTGGGTAAATTTTGAATTGCGTCCAGGATGAAGCTCTTCATCTTTGCTCTGGTGGCAATTTCTGTCGGTGAGTACAAGTGGAGGAATCTAATTAATTTAAAAAATTTATTTTTGGGGTCATCCACAAATTACTATAGCTGGTTTTCTGAAACTCGCAACAATTCTTATTAAAAATTAAAATCTTTTTGGTTGAAAATTAATTTTTTTAATTTGAAATTTCAAATATTTAGTTCAAAATTCATCTTTTTGGTTGTAAATTCAATACTTTGCTTGAAAATTGAACTATTTCGTTGAAAAAAAAAATTTCGTTTCATTTTTCTTGACTCAAAATTTAAAATCTTGCCTAATCCCCTCTCTCCCCTCACTCATTACAGCTATTTCGTGGACGATCTTCAAGTTGAAATCTTTTTGTTTTAAAAAGAGTATCAAACGTTCCTATTAATAATGTAATGATTTTCTTCAATTTTCAGGATTTGCAGATGAGGAGTCTGACCTGAAAAAAAGGGTGAAAGATGAATATAACATAACGGCTGATGATTGGAAAGTACCATGTAACCGAGTTAAAAGTGAGGCAGATAGGATAAATAACTTAAAACATGCTTTTAGTGAATTTGATAAGGCTTTAAAGAGAAATACTCTCCCAAAACATAATGGTTACTATTATCCAACACGTGTTATCAAAGCAGCGCTACCATGCGCGAAACCCTATCAAGTGAGCGAAAAAATGAAATACTATATTGAGTAAGTACATTTAATTTTTTATATACTTCCCCTCTCGTCCCCAAACATCCCCTCCAAAACTTCTTATATTCTAACTTTCACTCTACCCACCTCTCACTGACCCACTTCTCTTCTACTTCCCCTACCCTTCACTACTGCCCCTTACTCACTGACCAATCCCAAACACCACTATTACACATCCCTAACTTCTCCAACCCTACATTCCTTCACATACATTCCTTCATATACTTCCTCATCCAACCATGTACATTTTCCTGCAATAATTTTCCTCCCTTAATTCCCTCGCAACCACTCTCAACACGCTGTCCCCTCTTCTACTGACACTTTCCTGGTACCCCTACTACGCCTTCCCTACTCTCCTAACTCTAAATTCTTTCGCATGCTGCCCTCCTGTTTCCTCGCATATTCTACCACACCCCAATAACATTCCATACTTCTCCTTCCTTCACTCCCCTCTACCCACCACTCTTTTGTTTTCTCTCTCCTACTATCCCTCTCATACTAACCCATGCCCTACGTCATTTCCTTCACATTCCTTCTACCTCCTCTCCTATCCAATACTGTCTCTCTACAAACTTTCTCTTTGTTCATCTCTTTCTTTGAGCTCCCATCTCATACTTCCCTACCGCTACATTCTTTCATATACTCTCCCACTTTCCGCCTAGTGCCCCACCCATACTTTCCATTCTTGTGCAGCCCTCCCCTAGTTCCCCACTGTCCAACCCTTACTTACACACACCTCGCTTACAACCCTTCCACTATTAACCCTACTAACGCTAATACTTTTCCCCTACGACGCCGCCCCGACATTCCGTCGCATACTTCCCCTCTCGCACTTACCCCATTTATATATTACAACCCTTTTCCACTCACCCCTCACTTGCCCTCCTCTTTCTTTTCCCACTACTCCTTCCTACTAAGCCAACTTTCCCTCCGCGGTGTGCACCTGACTAAAACTATAGGGGGTTTTGCCCCAGTCTACTGAATTCTATAAAATAAAGAAAATAATTTTAAACTAAATAAAAATTTCTACTAAAAATAAAATAGAATTTCTTTGAACCGGAGAAATTTCTTCGAATCAAAAGAAATAGCTTTGTATTAAAGAAAAAATTCTTGCGATTGACATCCAATGCATTTTTTTCAATGATTGAAAAGAAACTTTCTTTTTTGGTTGATCATTCAATTATTTTGTTGAAAATTTGTTTTTTGTGGATGACTTCAACTGCTCTTGATGGAAAATTGAAATCGTTTTTGGTTGAAATATCAATTATACTGGGTGTCACAAAAGTCCCGGGATGGTTAAATATTTCCTCAGGTAAGATATTTTGTAGGGAGATCAAGGTTATTCTTGAAAAAGATTTCAACAAGGAATTCAATGATGAACTTTATTTTGATTTTGACGATGACCTTCAAGGTTTTTCAGGTTCATCTTTGTTTTAAATGAAAACCCCCTTTTTATATCGGCAATCGATAGAGCGAGAAATTGTAGTTCAAATATGTTACTAACTTCAACAAGGCGTATTCAGTAGTGAATTTAAGCATAACCTCGACTATGACCTTCAAAGTCATTCCGAGGTCACTTTTTTAATGAAAACCACCTTTCTAGGTTAAAATGTACCTATGTATGACCTGGGTACATATTTGAACGTAAAATTTCCCGCTCTATCGATTGCCAATGTAAAAAGAGGGTTTCCATCTGAAATAAAGTTGACCATGAAAAAACCTTGAAGGTCACCATCTAGATCAAAATAAATGTCAACATTGAATTCCTCTTTGAATGTTACTTCAAGAATGATTTTGACGTCCCTGAAAAATATCTTACCAGAGGGAATATTCAGCCGTCCTGTGACATTTGTGACACCCGGTATATAAAGTCTTTTTACATTAAAAATTATGTTTCTCCTCAAATTGATTGAATATTGATGATGCTAATGTTTAAATTGAATATTGCTTCATTTTCAGACACCACTAGAGTCGATAGGCAAGTGAACCAAAGGATGATACACATATGACGACTTCTGATATTTCTACGATCTGATTAAAACCTTTTGTTATTATAAACGTGCATTGTTGTGTGTTAAAAAAAAAGTAAATAAATTTTTGAAAAATAGCATTTTCCCCTCTAGACGGTAGTCGAAATTAGGTCCGCTGTACTATACACGGGTTTTACTGCGATTTTCCTTGTGTACTATGAAAAAAAAATTGTAGGTGAATACTAGTACAGATATTTGAAAGACGGGCGCAGCCGCTAGGGTATAGAATCCGTAGAGTTTTTTTTAAGGGGCGAATATGGTAATTTAATGTAATGTCCAGCAATAATCAAAATATGTAGCGTATAATAAAAAGTTATTACTCTATATCAATCTGCCGTTTTATTTAAAAAAAATTATTTTTTCTTCAAGTATTATTAGAAGCACCTAATTTGTAATGATTAATTAACAGAGTTGAGCAAAAATTCATTCATATGATTTTTATGGATAGTTTTATAAGAGAAAACCTAAATTTATTTTTCAGAAGACAAAAAACTAATCTTTCCATAAAATTCTCTGGAAAGGAGTTAATAGTGTTTTTAAAACTAGATACGTGGCATTATATTTCAATTTTTGTAATTGTGAGTAACAATTTCTATTAAAATAATCTCAATCTGCCAGTTCTTCATAGAGGAAACTTTTTCTTTCTATAAGTGTTATCAAAATTACCTTATTTGTGATAATTGAGCTGCTTTTACCTAAAATTAGTCAAAAATGAGTTAATAGTGCTTTTAAAACTGGAGATGGAACATTAAACAAAAATTTGTGGTCATTGTTTTCAACAATTTCTATAAACACAGATCTCAATCTGCCGTTTCGCAAACATAATTTTTATTTTATTACTTATTCATTTTATCATGTTTTGGTTGCACAACTTTTGTTTACTATTTTTTTTGTAGCTTGTGTCAGTTTTTCAAAAATTTAATTTTTTTATTTTCAAATTTTTCACGATTTGAACAAAAACTTCGCGCCCTATCAAAAATTGATTAATTAAAAATTTGTATCTCTTTTTTTTACAAATAACTTTTCTCTATTTATTTATTTTTTTTTTTTTGTAGCTTGTTCCGTTTATTCAAAAACTTGATTTTCCATTCTTAATATTGTTTTTTACGAGTAAAACAAAAACTACGCTTCCTATCAAAAAGTTATTATTAACAAATTTGTAGGTCTTTATCTGGAGCATAATTTTTGTCCATTCATCTTCTTTTGTATCTAGCTCAGGTTTTATTCTCTTGACTTTTTTGCAGATCGTGCGTTGTTTGGATTTAAATTTTCGTTTTCGATTTATTTTGTAAATTTTGTTTAATGCTAGAATTCTGGTAATTTTTTCTATGAAAAAAAGTTATCAGGATAAATTATTCAGCCGAACTCGTTCTTTCATTTGGGACCTAAAAAAAGTATGCCATAGCTCGATTCGATCCGTTCATTTTTTCAAGATGCGTGGAGATCCGTTACAAAAATAATAATATCGAATTTTAGATAATTCTAATTCTTTCTTAGTCATAAATGATGAGAATATAGAAGTATGAGTTTTCAACCCAGAAGATAAATTATTTTCTACTAAACCAACCATTTATTAACAAAGTACATTAGTATTTAACCAAAAAGTTTAATTCCAACTACAAAATATCGATTTATGAAAATCTAAAAAAATACGAATTTTCAATAAATGAAATGAATTTTCAACTGAACTAATGAATCATCAGTTCAATATTCAACTTTTTTAATTCACCTTTCTGGACGAAAATTCATTTCTTCGATTGAAAATTTGATTATTTTGTTGCAAATTATTCTTCTTGGTTCAAATACCATATTTTTGTTGAAAATTTACCTGTTTCGTCACGAATTCATTTTTTCTGTTACTGAATATTAAATCCAAAATGTGGAAGTTTCAAGCCAAAAAAAGAAATATCTACAATAAAATTGAATTTGCATTCCTATAATGTGGTACCGAAAAGGATGTGTTTCTCATATGGTTGTTAAATTTTCAACAAAATCATAAAATTTTGAACCAAAAAAGATGCACCTTCAACTAAAAACATAAGAGTAGACTTTAAATCCAAAAATAGATCGATTTTCTGTTAAAGAAGAAAATTGCTGAGGATAAGTTTAAAATTCCCTTTTTTGTTCACTAATCATTTAATGAAAATACTAATAATAATTTCTTATCGACTTGATAATTTTTGAACTTTTAATTTAAGTTTTTGCCCCTATCCGTGGCCGCAATAACATTAAACAAATTTTTGGTGTTTTTTAAAGATAAAATTAAAATTCATGTCAGTTATAATGAGATTAAATCCCGATCCGTTGTAGAAATACTATATATTATTAATTGCAACATTCACAAAATTTGCAAATAAACTTTTAAAAATCACACTTCTATCTCCATAAAAATGGCATAATTGAGGAAATAATCAAACAAATTACCTATTCAAAAATCACAATTTCGTCATTAAAGTTCTATAGTTCTTTACATAATTAACATACTTGAATTTTCTTCATGAATTCTGTCGATTTGCACAAAAAACTCACACTTATATGTTTTGCTATTTTTTTCAATTTGTTCTTTTATAAGGACGACACCATGCAAGTCATATGGGGGCTAAATCGTTTTTGTTGCCAGGAGAATTTTTTTATTCACAAAATCAAATTCCTGAATATTTTTTGGAAATAAAGGAAGATGTAAGCTAATTTAAAAAAACAAGTTTGTACATCTAAAAACATTCTACAAAAAATGCCTCCTACTCTTTTTTGATATATTCCATTGCTTACGAAAGAAATTAGACAATTATATTTTCAGAAAAACCAACAAATTCTTCAGCATTAAAGAATGGTTGAGCCTTCCTTAAGCAGGAACCTTCAACAAATATTGCAAAAAATGAAACGGTGGATTCTTAAAAAAATACTCTTTTTATTTTCTCTTAATTTTCAGAAAAAAACACAGAAGATTTTTTGCAACACCCCGCCTTTTTTATTTTTTGCAATATTCAAGAAAAATTTCTGCTACTATAAGGAAGGAATCCTATCAGTAAAACTCAATAGAATCCGCGAAGACAATTCGCTAGTTTATTTTAATAAAAAATCTGCAGGTTCTGGAAAATGAAAAATTGTCTGACAGATTAGAAATTATTTTTTTTCAGGTTATTGCACTTTATATGTATAATAAATGATATATGGAATCACTGCACGAAGAACAATCGGAAAAACAATTAATAAGAGAGTTGCAAAAAATTTGCTTACCTGCCGAGACATTAGCAATTTGAGAAGGTAAATAATGTGAGGGATCTCGCAAATTAAAGGATAGGGTGGATTGTGGGACGTCGAGATAAACGGGTGAAGTCAATGAGAGGGCAGCATTTTCAATAAAAGAAAAGATTTATTGCAATCACTTACAAAGGTAGGTGGGACCTGCTGGCCCACGAGCGATGTTAAATCTCACGACTTCCGGAGAGCAGGTTGATCCTGGGTTTTTTGGAGGATAGGAGGTTGTCCTTCAGGATGGCTTGGCGTCGTTGGGAATCCTCGGGGTGGGCACCAGAATGACGTGACAATCAACCAGAGACGGCTTTCAAAAGGTGCGGTGAGCACAAGACTGACTCTCCAGGGTCAGGATTTGGGTATTAGAACCAGGAAGTCAGTCCTCTCCCCACTCCTGGTTCTAAGCCTACAGGGTCGTACCTTACTGGGGTGCTTGTAACTTCGTTACAACCTCCCCCCCTCTGTGTGGAACGAGGTTTATTTCTTTAGCAATTCTTCCGTCTTTTTTAATTCCTCATTAAATGTACACAAGAATTCCTCTTCCGTTAAGTCCAGTTGTATGTATGAATCATCTTCCCCATTGGTTTCCTTCCTCTCGTTTTCTATGTTCTGTGTTGTCTTCCTTCCTTCCATTTGTTCAAGTTCCTCTTTATTGAATGACATTTTTATTATGTTTTTAAATTCTTCCTTTGTGTCGACCCAACCTCCTTTTATATATTTGGTTCTGGTCGAATCCGGAACTACGTGATGATTCTTCATTCGATTCGGCATCTCATCACAGTATGTGTCATGGATGATGTAGAGTGTCACTGGAATCATCCTTCTACAATGACGACATTCCCATCTTTTTATGCCTTCCATCTTTTTCTTCCTGAAACAAATTAAAGAAAATTCCTACCACTCAAAAAAAATAAAAAACAAAGAACAAAATACTAATTTTCTCTTAATTCTGACTTCTATCATGTTTTAATTTAATGTAAAGTTTAAAGTCTCGATTTTCACTCATTTTTAGCTATCAATTTTTTATTATAATCTTCTCTATTCCGATCGATATCTTCTGCCGCTATTCCGTTCTTCTTGGTATTTCCTGCTGAAAAGTAACTTATATCTAAATTCTACTTTACTTTAATTGACATTCTATCTTGGCCTCTTATAGCCGTATTTATTTTATATTCTGATCTAATTTCTTTTTTCACAAACCAATAAACTTATTTTGATTTCATCTTTTACGATTATTATTTCAATGCAAAATTAAGCTTTACTTAAATTAAACTTCATTTAATTATAACTGTTGTGTCAGTTGAAGTGTTAAAATGAATAATAATGATCACGGTAGTGTCTGTGAAGGGTACGAAAGTAGGTGTTCTATGGTATATGTTTTTGTTTCTGTATATGATAAGTGATATAGTCATTTTTATTCTTGAGTTATAATTATTATTTTATTTCCTTCTGAACAGAACTTCGTTTGTACACCTCCACAGGAATTTGGAGACATCTTCCCTTAACTTGTCTCTTTTGCACCCTTCCAAAAATTCCTCTCGTTCTTGTTCGGCTGTATAATAATTTTTTTTTTATATCCGATGTTTTCAGCTTCCTCCTCTTCTTTTATAACTTTTAGTTCTTTTTTATTTTCCCTAAGTTGTTTCCAAACCTCCTTCGCTGTGCTTTTCTTTTCTCTTCTCTTAAGTTTTTCCTCCTCCCTCTGTTGTTTCTCTTTCTGTTCTTGTTCCAATTCCTTTGATTTTGCCTGTTTTGTTTCTTCAGTTTTCTTTTTCGCAGCTTCCTTCCTTTCTTCTATTAATTTTTGTTGTAGTTCCAACCACCATTGGATAGATTCCTCTCTTTTGTTCTGCCATTCTTTTTTATAATCTTATTGTTCTTTTTCCTCCCTTTTAATGTCTTCTGGTGTCTTGAACCCTAGTCTCTCTCTTGTTTTAAAAACAATATTTTCTACATTCTGCAAGTGCTTTTTTCCTATTGCTCGTGCAGTGGCATTGGCTTTACTGTTTTCTTCCTCCCATTTTATTTTGGTTTGTTTTGTTATTTCCTTCTCTCTCTCTATCTTGAAGGCCTTCCTTACGTGTACGTCCAATTCCGCCTTCTTTCTTCTATCTATTTCTTTTCCCCTTTTTTCTTTATCCTCCAACGTTTCATTATGTGGGGGTTGGAGAAGGTCTACCCACTTTAAGCAAGTGTGGGTACGCACTTCTTCTCCCACAAGGACAAGAAGGCAAACTCCACATTTCAACTCCCGTAATCTTGGGTCCATTTTCCTGTAAATTAAATGTTTTTTCTGTTTTGTCTAGTTTTTTGGATGTATGTGTTTGTGTCATTTTTTGTCGTCATCAGTGGTGTAAAATCAAATCATTCACATGCATGCCATTCAAAAGAAAAATTCGAATCAAAATCTATTTCTTAATATTAAACTTTTTAATATCTTTAACATTCCAATTCCCTCATGATTTACCATTCTTTGTTTTTAATTCATAAATTGTTGGTGAAATTTTTGCCTTAATGAAAAATGGTCCTTCGAAATTTTTATTTAATTTTTTAGCTATTCCTTCCCCTTTATTTGATAGAATTTTATTACTTTTTAGAACTTGCTCGCCAATTTGGAAACTTATCGGCCTACGTCTGAGATTGTAATATCTAGATTGCGTTTCATTTGCAGTATCTAAATTTTTAACTACTTCTTCTCTAATTATTTTTAATTTTCGCATTCTATCAGCCCATTTTTCGGACTCTTGGAATTCAATTTCGCTTTTACCATCTAAATCTTTATTTAATGCCTGAATTGGTTGGAGTTCTCTACCTAAATTTAAAAAAGCTGGTGTGAAACCTGTCGAAGAATGTTTACTTGTATTTAAAGCAAATTGTAAATCGTCTAAATTTTCGTCCCATGTTTTATGATCTTTTTCTAAATACGCTTTTATTGCCGTTTTAATTGACTTATTGCATCTTTCCGTTGGATTTGCCTGCGCATGATATTTAGGAGTTTTTAAATGTCTTATTCCATAATTTTTTGGTTACATTAATTATTGATTTATTTACGTATTCTTTCCCGTTATCTGTAAACAAAATTTTAGGAGTTCCCCATTTTGAAATTATGCGTTTATGAAATTCTTTTTCAACTGTTGAAGCTAATTTATTTTTAACTGGAATTATTTCTACCCATTTAGTAAACATATCGACAAATACTAGGATATACTGATTTCTTGACTTTGTCATCGGTAGTGGGCCCATCATATCGGATGCTACCACTGTCCACGGTTCTTCAATTATCCTTTTTCCCATCAAACCTATTTGATTATTTACTTTCGGTTGTATTCTCTGGCATATCTCGCATTCTTTTACGTATTTTAATGTTCCAGAGTACATTCCGGGCCAAAAATAATTTTCAGAAATTTTTGCATAAGTTTTTTCCATACCTAGATGACCTGCTTGTTTATTATCATGATTCTCTATTAATACTTGTTCTTGTAATTCTTTTGGTATTGTTAATTTCCACGGATTGTTATCTAAATTTAAGCTTGATTTTAAAGGGTCGGGTCTATAAAAATATAATTGACTATCACGTATTCTCCAGTTTGGATTTTCTTCTGGTTTATTTTTAACATTTAGCATTTTAATTTTATACCAATTATCTTCAATTTCTTTAAAATCTTTTTCCTCAGTTTCTATTACAGATGCCAAAATACTTGAAACTTTTACTTCATTTTCATTCGACCTTGATAGCGCATCGGGGACGTGGTTCAAACTTCCTTTTCTATAGACAATTTCGTAATCATACTCTAATAGTTCTAAAGCCCATCTTGCTAATCGGCCAGTTGGATTTTTTAGATTATGAAGCCATTTTAAAGCAATATGGTCAGTAATCACTTTAAAGGAGTAACCCTCTAAGTAAGGCCTAAATTTTCTTATTGCCCAGACTACTGCTAAACATTCTTTTTCCGAAGCAGAGTATTTACGTTCTGCCCCATTAAGACCTCTACTTGCGAATGCTATTACAAAATTTTCACCGTTAATATTTTGTGTTAATACGGCTCCTAAACCTGTGTCACTAGCATCGGTTTCGAGCTGAAATGGACTTCCAAAATCAGGGCAGGCAAGAATTGGTGCTGTTGTTAGTAGGTGTTTAATAGTCGTAAATGCCTGTTCCTGTTTTTCAGTCCATTCCCACTTTACTTCCTTCTTCAATAGTTTTTGCAGAGGTTCTATTATTTCTGCAAATTTCGGAATAAATTTCCTATACCATTAAGCCATTCCTATTAATCTCTGAATTTGTTTAACCGTTTTTGGCCTTGGGAATTTTATAACAGGTTCAATTTTATCTTCATCTACTTGTAATCCTTTTTCGTTAACTTTAAATCCTAAATACTTTATTTCTGAACAACCAAATTCACATTTGTCTAAACCTATTGTTAAACCTGCATTTTTGATTCTATCTAGAACAATATCCAAATATTTCAAATGTTCTTCAAAATTTTTCGAAACTATAATTATGTCATCAAGGTAACAAAATACATGCGGTTTCAATTCTGGTGTTATTATTCTGTCCATCAGGCGCTGAAATGTAGCAGGAGCATTTGTTAATCCAAATGGCATTCTCTTAAACTGATACATTCCTTTGCCCGGGACAATAAATGCTGTTATTGGTCTAGATTCATCGTCCAACGGTATCTGATGATATGCTGAACGAAGATCTATTTTAGACATGTATCTTGCTGATCTTAATGTATCCAATATTTCAGACATTATAGGTATTGGATATAAATCTTTCTTTGTCACTTTATTAACTTTCCTAAAATCCAAACAAAATCTATATTTACCATTAGGTTTTTTTATCATTACTATAGGATTTGACCAATCGCTATTAGATGGTTCTATGATTTTCTCCTCTAAAAGTCTATCTACTTCCTCATACATAAATTCTCTTATTTTTGGTGATACATAATAATATCTTTGTTTAATCGGTTCATGTCCCTGGACATCTATTTTATGACTAGTTAAATGTGTCGGTTTTAATTCTGTTCCCTGATCTATTATTTTTCTTCTAATCAAGTTTTCTAATTGCACTTGCTGTGCTTCATTTAATTCTACTATCCCTTCAGAAATTTCCTCGCAAAATTCTAAATTTTTCTTCCTTTCTATTCTTACGCGTGTAATATTGTTATTTATTACCGCATTATTTTTAAAATTATACCAATTACTTTTTCTAATTGTGAATAATTTTTCTACACTTGAATCATTTTTTTCCTCCGCTTTATCTATAACTGTTCTCCATTCAGAATCCTTTTTCTCTTTATTACTTTCCAATGGGCCTTTAAATTCCTTTTCTAATTTTATATCTTTATTTCTCGTATCTAAAGTCGTATTTATTTTACTCTCTGTCTTTATTTTATTCCTATCCTTGTTTGTTTTCTTGCCTACTCTCTCTTTATTTTGACTAGCCTGCTTATCTAATCTATCGACGCCCACGCTGGCTCGTGCCAGTGTTGCGTCGCTCGCATTGTAGGGTTTAGGGTGTGGGGCTGCATGCCCCCGTACACTCTGTGCCGGCTGGGGTGCTGGCGGGATCGAGTCTCGTGCATCACCTGTAAGGAGGGCTTGGGGTTGGGTGTATGGCGACACGGGAGAAGAGACTTCGCACTGTAGCAAATCTGTCTCGTTCTCCCGCACGTGGTTCCTCAGGCTAATCTTAGTTCCAAATTTTAATTTCGTTTCCTCATTATCTCTACTTCTATTTTCCTCTGTATCGTTTATTACCGGTTCCTGCATTTTACTAATAGTTGATTGTATCGCATACTTAATATTTGGTAATTCTGGTAACCACCAAATCTTTTTGTCGTAATCCATTTTCAAACCCAATCTTTCTATCATATCGGTTCCCACTATTCCTATCGATCTTAATTTTGGTACCAGTCTAAATAATAAGTATTTTTCCGTATGACCTACTTTGATTGGGATTAAAACTTGTCCTATAATTTTTAATTTTTGGCCATTTGCGACCATTAGTGTATCATTCTTCGGTTTTTTAATTTCATAATCTAAGTCTTTTATTGTTTTTAGGAATTTTTCACCTATGTATGAGTGAGTTGCACCGGTGTCAACTAACACTTTAAATTCCCGATCTTTGAAATCTATCATAATGTGAAATCTTGTTTCGTCCGAGTCGTTTGTGTCTGTGTCAAGTAATTCTGACGGTCTCTGATTTCGTTGATTATTATCCGTCTTTAATAACCACCGCTTGCGTTTCCCTGGTCTATATTATACCAACAATCACGTCGAAAGTGGCCTACTTTCCCGCAATTGTAGCATGTTATGGGTTCTCGCGATCTATAATTTAAATTTCGGTTTCCTAAATTTGGATCCATGACATCCTGTGCACTTGGATTCATTTCACCTTTTTTATTATCCCTACTATTTTCATAATTTGAATGTTTTGTATTTTTGTTCTGTCCTTTATTATCTTTTTTGTCTTCTGACTTATTATTATTTTCTTCCGCGTTATATAAAAGCGCTGGTATTTGCGGAGACTTATTCGTTTGTTGTGTCTGTGTGTTTCCTAACAGCTGATTAATCGCATTTAATAACTGTCCAGCTGGGTTCTGATTTCTGAAGCTATTATAATTATTATAAAATCGCGAATTTTTTTGGAATCCTGGATTATTTTGATAATTATTATTATTTTTAAATCTTGGATTAAAAAATCTGGGATTTCCATTTGGAAATCTCGGTTGGAATTGTGGTTTATTTTGTTGGTTTGGATAACTCGGTCTAAACTGTTTTTGATGATTTTGTTCATAATTTTGTTTTTGATCTTTAATTTGATTATTGTTTTTGAATTTATTCTGATTTTCTTCATTTCCTGTATTTTTTGTGTTTTTATCATTTTTAATATCATCTTTGTCTAAAATACTTAGTTGCTGACCTCTAATTTTAGACTTTGCCAATTCTGTTTCCCATTCACGTCCTAAAATTTCCAATTCTGAAAAATTTGAAAAAGCATTTCTAGCAATATAAACTTTATACTGCATTCTCAGATTTTCATAAGCTTTTCTCAATTGCCATTCTAGACTTGGTCGCGGCATCAATTTTTCGAATAATTGTTTAATTTCTGTTATAAACGCATGAATATCTTGTTCTTTTTTCTGATTACAAAATTTTATTTTATTTTTAATTATTTCTGTATATCTTTCGTTTAAGTATGCATCTTTGAAATCTTCAATGAAATGGTCTAAATTTTGCCAATTATCCCTATTTACCTGAAACCAACTTAAAGCTTCCTCTTCAAAAATAGCATCTAAATTTTCTAAAATATCGGTTTCACTAATTTTATAACCTCTTTTAAATCTCATTAAATTATTTAAAAAATAAGTAGGACTATTTTCCGTGTTATTTTTAAATTTTATGGGCCAGTTTGACATTATTTGAAATGGCGTTTGAATCATTCCAAATGGAAAAAGGGTTGCTTGAATTTCATTTGCATTATTTTCATTCAACTCCTCTCTTTCCCTATCGCTCTCTCTAATTCTATCCATTCTACTTTGCCTGTCTGTTTCAAATTGAGGCAAGTTTGATCTTCTTATAATTGATTGCCTTTGCACCGGTCTTGGTAACGAGTATCTGTCCCCTTGACCGCTACTTCTATTATTTATTATCCTTTTATTTGCACCTGCTAATGCGTGTCTTTGCTCATTAAAATTTAATTCTGTTTCTTCAAAACGAACCGTATTATTACGTATTTCATTTTGAGTCATTAGATTTTGCGTTGAATTTAAAATTCTGTCCATTTTATCATTTAAATTTTTAATCTCTTCTGAAAGTTCTTTTATCTTAATTTTATCACTTTTGTTTTCTTCAAAATTGATTAATTCTTCTGCACCATTCCAAAATTCAATGTTATTCTCTTCAAATGAATCAATTTCAAAAGTTTGGTTATTTATCCTCTCTCTTTCTTTTCTAAGTATTTCCTCTCTTTCTAGACTACTCAACTCTAAACGTCTTCTATCTCTTTCTAACTTTTCGAGTTCTTTTCTCTTTATTTCTATTTCGCTATCTATTCTATTTCTTTCTGACTCCTGACTTTCAAACGTGCTGCTGTTCTCATTCTCTATTCTCCAATTACCTAACGTATTTTCGGTATTGGGAGACAGTAAACCAAATGCTTGTATTTGCTGGGGACCACTGTTATGTCGGTGTGGGTTTGGCGTACTTTCTGTATGCGTTTGTGTTTGTCTTTTCGTTCTTGGGATTGCACCCGTGTTTTGATTTGATTGTACTGTTCCCCAATCTAATTCTCTCCTAACCGTTACTGATTCGAAATTTAGGTTTCTTGCTGAATTTTCTGTTCTACCTTTGTTTTCGACCGATTGACTCTCAATGTTTTCATTTTCTACATTATTTGCACTTGCTTGTGCATTACTTTCTTCGATTATAATTTCTGGAATTATCTCATTTTCCCTATTATCCCTTACATTTTCTACCGGATTTGCCATTTTCGGAATAATTTTTATTTTTCCTGATCTTAAATGCATTCGATTTTTATTATTCTATTTCTATTCTCACGGCCTAGCTCAGGGTTCCTATGGCTGATTAAAAACCGGCACGTTCACTCAGGTGAGCGTCTCGGTTTTTACTACTGCGGGGTTGTGCGTGGACTGACCACGTAGCGGAAGTATCCACTGAGGGCGGGAATGCTTGGGGTTGTTTGGCTTACGTCACTGGAACGGTGATTTCGCGCGCCAAATTTTGTAACTGACGCCGCTTGGCTTCTAGCTTTCGCACTTTTTCTTCAAATTTTTTCTAGTTTTTTCCTACTAGTAATTTTTGTTCTTCTGTTTTTATTTTTCCTATTTTCATTTCCGTTTTTATCTATCTACGAAATTGTTATTTTTAGTTTAGTTTTTGTTTTTAGACCCCTCACTTATCTAATCCTGCTACAAGGAATACAGATAAGGCGTTTATTTTTCAGGGTAATTTTTTGTTTTATTAAAGGTGGCAGAGCTTGCGAGCACGCGAAGTATACCAACTATCTTTTAACGACATATATCTACCCGCACTTTTTCGACCAAATACATACAATTCTACCCGCACTTCTTTCTAAAACATTTCATTCAACAATTTCCTGAAAACAAATTTAAAACAAATTCCATCTAAAATCAAAATTTCAACTCAATATTATTTAATTCTTTCCCTCAAAATGGCACACATGCATCTAAAGTGATTTTTTTTTAAACCTCTCATCATTTATGACTTCTTCTCGACTTGGAGGGGATTTTTGGTGGGAATTGTGGGTTTTCTAAGGAGGGCGCCAAATTTGTGAGGGATCTCGCAAATTAAAGGATAGGGTGGATTGTGGGACGTCGAGATAAACGGGTGAAGTCAATGAGAGGGCAGCATTTTCAATAAAAGAAAAGATTTATTGCAATCACTTACAAAGGTAGGTGGGACCTGCTGGCCCACGAGCGATGTTAAATCTCACGACTTCCGGAGAGCAGGTTGATCCTGGGTTTTTTGGAGGATAGGAGGTTGTCCTTCAGGATGGCTTGGCGTCGTTGGGAATCCTCGGGGTGGGCACAAGAATGACGTGACAATCAACCAGAGACGGCTTTCAAAAGGTGCGGTGAGCACAAGACTGACTCTCCAGGGTCAGGATTTGGGTATTAGAACCAGGAAGTCAGTCCTCTCCCCACTCCTGGTTCTAAGCCTACAGGGTCGTACCTTACTGGGGTGCTTGTAACTTCGTTACAATAAATTTTAGTAAACTTCAATACTTTTGATTGACTTTGATACTTTAAATTTTTGACAAAAAATGAAAAAGTTAACAATTTTGAAAATAAATTCCGGAACAAACAAAGAAAAAATATCCAACTTAAATGATGAACCTTCAACTCAAAAATTAATATTTACCAACATAATCTTAAACCAAAAAAATGAGTTTTCAACCAAGAAATTTAATTTTTCACTGAACTGACAAACTTTTAGCGAAGCACATTAATTTTTGACTAAACAGTTCAATTTTTGAATAAAGAAGATCATTTCACAACAAAAATAATACAACTAGGACAATTAATTTTCTAATAGAAAAGTCGAATTTTCAACAAAATGATGAACTCTCAACCAAAAATGGAATAGTTACTTTTTCAGTTGAACGAATAAATTTTTTCACGAAAAAAGATACATATTTAGCAAAAATGAAATATTCACCTTTTTAGCTGAAAAATTGATTTTTAACTGATAAATTGATTTTTAACATAAAAGAAAAGATAAGGAATTTTCAAATGTTTTCTTTTTTACCAAAAAAAGTCAATTTTTGATGAAAAAATGGAATAGTTAAGTTAAAAGTTAAAAACATGAATTTGTCCAAACAACAACAAAAAAACAGAATTTTCAACAAAAGAGATCAGTTTTCAAGCAAAAAGTTCAATTTTCCACTGAATCGACCAATGTTCAGCAAAGTACATTGATTTAAAAAAAATGAATTTTCAATCAAATAAATGAAATTTCAAGTTTTTTGTTACTGAATATTTGAGCCAAAATGTTAAAGTTTAAAGCTAAAAGATAAATTTTCTACAAAGAAGTTGAATTTTTAATCCTTTATTATAAATGTTTTACTAAAAAATGATGTCTTTCTAACATGATTTTTAAATTTTTTCACACGCTCATAACATTTAGAACCGAAGAAGCTCTCAACTAATGATATAATAGTATAATTTTCCACCAAAAGTAGTTGGATTTATTTCTTTAATTTAAACATAATTTTTCTCTAGTTGTAGATGAAAATACTTTAAGAAATAATTGAATTTTCAACTAAGGCAATACATTTCCAGCCCAAAAGACGCAACTGTAACTAGGAAAATTAATTTTCTACTAAAAATATTAATTTTCCTGCAAAAAAATAGTTACATTTTCAGTTCAACAAATTAATTTTCCACAAAAAAAGCAGATACATTTTCAGCAAAAATGGAATAGTTGAATTTTCAGCTGAAACCAGTAATTTTAAAGAAAAAGAAACAAACATTTTCCAACAAAATAGTTCAATTTTGAACCAATGAAATGAATGTTTAACCGAATAGTTAAATTTTTAACCAAAAGTATAATTTTCTAACTGAAAAAATTAATTTTCTGTAAAAAAAGTCGAGTTTTCACAAACCAAAAGAAAAGAATTTTCAACATAATTGTTCAATTTTCAACCAAAAAGATAAATTTTCAACTGAAATGATAAATTTATCAAAGGAATTGAATTTTTCAGAAATTGAATTTCGAACGTAAAACATAAATTTTCTACAAAAAAAAAAAAAAAAAAAAAAAACAGCAAAGAATTTTCAACAAAATAATTGAATTTTCAACCAGAGAAATGAATGTTCAAACAGAAAAAAATGAACTATAAATAAACTAGTTTGATTTTCAAAAAGAAAGAAAGATTGCTTTTCAACGATGAACCCTTATTTTGCAAGAGAAAAGTCGAAATTTCAGAAAAAAGCGATTAATTATCGACGAAATATGTATTAGTGCCATTTCTAGAATGATTTTTCAGGCAATACAGAAAAAAAAATTCAACAAAACTGTTGACTTTTTTACGCTTAAATAAATACATTTTTGGATAATGTTCCAAATAGCTGAATTCTCCTATTTCCTTCAAACTTCGTATACTGCTGTGTCTTGACGCGCTGATTACGACTATGATAGTGAAAATTTGCGACTAGGCGATTTTCATGGTGAAACCATGAAAAAAACGATAAAAATCACGTTTTTTCTGTTTCTTTAAGCCAATACGCAAGATTTCTCAAAATTGTTTAAACAAAATTTATAGATCTCATCAAGATACACATTTTTTGTTCCAAACATTTTTTTTTACAAGTGATAGTTTCCGAGAAAATGAGTGATACATCTGATGAAATATAACAGATTTCAGTGCAATGAGCGACAGGACTTTCTCCACCGTCAGCGCTCATAGTATTTACCGGCGTGTGTTTCTTGCGTGCATTCACTATTTCCGAGGTTTTCTTCTCCTGAATCCTTATCAAGATGGATGAAACATATAATATTTTCAGTTTAAGTATGATTCTCCAAAAAAGAGAAAAAACACTTCAGTGGTTGCGACAAATCGAACTCATTCCAACTGAACGATTTTGCTCAAGACACAAGAAGAAGATGACTCTTTTGGAATCTGAAATGACTTGCGGCCAGTTCTTGTATTACAAAACAGGCAAATATCGTCACACTAATACCGTTGCGGAAAATACGTGGTTTGAGTGTTGCCACACATTTCCGCAGCGGCCTGTATACTGATTACTTACTGTTTCGATGTAGGCTTCAATTTTAAATAAAAGATCCGGGAAAGCAGCATTATAAACGGTCAGTCAATTTCGCCAGAAACCGTTGCAGACCGCTTCTCTTTTTGTAGGGAGATCTGCATGGTTGCTCTTGACAGTCACTTCGAAGAGGAAGGTCGCATCGGAGGAGTCGGTGAAGTAGTTGAAATAGATGAGTGCAAGATCGGTCGTCGAAAATACGAGCGAGGACGTGTAGTGGAAGGCTCATGGATCCTCGGAATTATCCACAGAGGACATCCCTACAAATATCGGTTAGAAATCTGTCCCGAAAATAAGAGAGATCAGGCTACTCTAATAGAATTAATAAAGAAGCATGTAGCGGAAGGGACGGAAATCCACACCAATTGTCGGAAGGGTTATATTAATCTCGAAGATCATGGATTCGTCCACCAAACTGTGAATCATTCCGAGGAGTTTGTGAATTCAAATACCGGAGCGCACACTCAAAACATCGAGTCATCTTGGCGGTGGACGCGACGATTTCTCTCACGAGGAGGAGTGCACAAGAGCAATCTTGCAGATCATCTCTGTGAATTTTTGTGGCGTCGAAGGCTTAAGGAAATAGGTGCTGATCCGTTTAAGGAACTAGTCGCAAATATTAAGGTATGTTACACTGACCACTGAATATAATCAGCATTGTCAATTAAAATAAATTCAAATATATTATATAATGATAAAATCATAAAAATGAAGAAACAGATCCATGCAAAAAATTACAAAATATAAAAAATACAAAAAAAAATGCTCTTCAAAATACTTCAACCTTCCCGCGGTGTTGAGCGTGATTAGGTACCAAGCCGAAACCAATAGAGATACGATACAAAAACAAGATCGAGTGTACAGGTAGGTGTTTGACCAACATTATATCTGTGACCAATCACACGGGTGCCTTTCCGCTTCCCAGGAGACGTTGGAAAGGGGTAGGGGTTTGGCCGACATTATTCCTGTAACCAGTCACAGAGTTGCCTTTCCGCCCCCACGAGACGTCGGAAAGGGGTAGGGGTTTGACCAACATCATTTCTGTAACCAGTCACAGTGGTGCGTTTCCACCCTCCACGACACGTAGGAAAGGGGTAGGGGTTTGGCCGACATTATTTCTGTAACCAGTCACAGGGGTGCGTTTCCGCCCCCACGAGACGTTGGAAAGGGGTAGTGGTTTGGCCGACATTATTCCTGTAACCAGTCACAGGGGTGC